>CCAG010007929.1:0-18643 GCA_001077435.1 Glossina morsitans morsitans
ATAGCGGTTTTAATCGAATGACAAATCAATAAATATTTAGGCTCAAGGACTCGGCGGTAAATTACAAGTAGAAGAATAACATTTGCAATGAAGAAGAAGAAATTGAGTAATTTTTTTCACTTTCAAGTTAAGCATCGTCAAACTGCCTACTTCCCCTATTCAAAAAATCTATTTGCTCCATTAGCAAAGAAACAGTTCAACTAAGAGCCACGGCTTACAAAACATAAAATAAATAAGCAAAACGTTCGAAAAATGAACCCTTATTCTCTGAAGGAGTACAGGAGATAAACAAAATAATATGAACTAAACGTTTAGTTCTGGATGAACCACATAGAGTCACCGTCAACAGAGAAGGTTAGAGAAGCGGCATACCTGATTTTTTGTGGTCCGTGACAAGATCAATTTAATGCGAGAAAAGTTCAATGAGCGGGCTTGCGGCAAAGATCATGTGATGTAAACCCATTTTGCTTTTTTCTTTGGAGTTACGTCGGTCATTAGTTTTTTCCAATATCCCACAAACTCTTAATGACTCCTTCTTTCAAACTATTTGTGTCAATGGCGAAATAAGTACAGATTTATGTGGAAAACTGGCTAAAAATTGCTCGCCTAAAATTGGATTTTAACAGTTTGCTTATATATTAAATTAAATCTATATAGAGTCGTAAAGACTGAATTTTTGTATTATTTTGTTTATCCTCCGAACGTGTGGTTATCGTGGAGAGCGCAAAAAAATTACCAAAAACCTAAGAATGGAAAAATTAATATCGTATTTTTCCAACAGTTTAGTTCTTACATGAAGAGCAAGCTTTAAAAAAAGCGCAATAATTGAAAAATGGAAAATCGCATACAGAGCGTAAGGACAGTGAAAGAAAGAAAGAAAAAAACGAAATACAAAGCATGAACACTCAGCACAGTCCTGCCTAGAGATATACGTTTGCGAGATTAAAAAAAGGCGAAGTGATCAAAAAGTAAGCACTTAACTATGTTAAGCAACGAAAGTATAGTACTAAGGTATGTTAAGTAACGAAAGTATTGTGTGTATATTGATGCGTCTTACTGAAATATATTTTAACATTTTCTGCTTTATTTCACTGCGTAATTCTCTTCACGCTTTCGTATTGTTGACATGTAATTTGTTTGTTATTATTATGTGAAACTTCATAGAGAAAATGTTTTCTACTACACTAACAACGATATGTCAACTAGAAAACACAGTATATTTTTTCCATTCATGACAATAATTATCGCTTAGTAAAAAAAAAAAAAAAAATGTTATTAGAAATTGCAATTATCGGCAAACAAATGAATCGTTAATTATAGATATTAGACACATTTCATTTAACAAATCTTTCAGTACAATTTAGGTAACGCCTTCAAGAATTTGCAATAACAAAAAGAAAAGGGAAAAATGTATGCATGAAATGAAATTTCCAATATTATTATATATCTGATCAAAGGTGAAAATATTTAATGCAACAAAGTTGTCAATAACGAATGTAAATTTTACAACAAAACAATAGAGAAAGAAATGTTCATGAATTAGTGATTGAATAGAAATTTCTCATCAAGGGCGGCCCCTTCAACTAATTTCATCTTCAATTTGTTATACAATTACGGCGCAAAGTAGCCGATGAGACGATAGAATTCTTCTAATCAAGAAAATTCAAGTCCTATTGGCTCAATGCCAAAGAGCTGCTTGAAACGTTTTGTGAACTCATTCAATCTATCAATATGATGATAATATCACTGAACCGCGTAAAATTTCTCTTGAAGGAAGAAACGAAGAAACTCAAATTATTTACTCTTTCTACTCCATAAAGTGGCCGAGAGATGTTAAGTTCTTGGAATGAACAAAATTCCAGTCCTGTTGACTCCGTCTAGACAGCTATCTCGAATATTTTGTGAAGACCTATCAGTACGATGGCGATATCACTAGGCCATGTAAAACTTCACTCGAACCAAGAAATGAAAAAAGATCAAGAAGTTAACCCTTTCTTAGTTGAATGTTGACTTTGAAAAAGTGTTTACTTTAGGAGATATTGGAATCAATTAGGATAAATTGTTAAAGTATCCATCTGATTGTAAGGATTTCTGCACATTCATTTAGGAGTGGACCTGTAATATTGTGATCGCCATCAAAACGCGTAAGAAGCAGGTCTCGTACTGTATATTGCCGAGGTATCCGAGGTATTTGGAATTAACGAGCTTAGCTTCTCGCATTTTACTCTCCATGTCTTTTTCTTTGATAGCCAACTGATCACACTGCTAAGAAAAAACGAATCCTCCACTTTGTTCTGTCCATCATATTGATTTTAGACTTGACACATTTTTCGATAGAAAAAAGGTACTGAATTCTCTCTTCTTTTTCCTATATATAGCAGACCGATTTCTCTCGTTTTTACTACCAAAATGCGTAAAAGAACATCCAATGCTTCTGTCGAATTTGAAGCTAAAAGCTTCGTTCTGTGAACAGAAAAATGAAACAGACTTAGCACACACACAGGCAGACTGACAGACAAACAAACGGGTGGATATAAATGCTTAAATCTGTTTAGAATTTGATGCCGATCAAGAATATATATAGTTTATACATCAGCCATGATTGATTTGTGCCCTAATCTATGCATTGTTTTTGGTTAGCGTAAATTCAATAGCGTGGGTTCAACATCTGCTATATCTCCAAGTAAAGATTTTCTCCCATATCTGTGAAGCCTTCTTGCTGTGACAAGGTAGCAGCCAAACAGCCTTCATTTTGTGTGAAAACCTACACGTTCTGTAGAGATCGCTACAAAGGAATCAGTTGCAGTTGAAAGGAAAAGTTTTGGAAGCATTAGGTTTCTGTACTCAACTCCGATAAGTTTATAAAGACTCTTTTAGAAAAAATTTGTTGGCGTATTATTGCATTTTAGCTCCATATTAAAATACCTTATTAAACATTACATATAGATCAACTTTAAAGCTTTATATATTCGTTTGTAATATATTTTTGTTCTAAAATAAATAAAAAATCGCTCTTAAACATTTTTAAATAAACACGATTTTTCTTGATTTTGCGCTCGATTACATTTTCGTTTATTACTTTTGTTTTATTTTCCTCTTTTATCTGCAAGTAATACTTTAGGGAGGAAAAACTTATCTACGAGGGGGGTACTATTCGACTTAAAGCTTACAGACAGATTTTCATTTGTGAAACGCAACAACAACAAAAAGAGTAATGCCAAGTCATTCGGTGCTATGCCTAGACTTTTAAAAAAGAAAGAAAAAAGAGAATAAGTAAATGTAAGGTGTTTCTACTGAAATTTAGCGCTAAACTCTGAACGTAAAATGCGAGAATAACATTCACTTAGAATAACTTTATTATTTCCTTGCATATATATATACAGTTATATATATGTATTATTAAATATATATAAAAAAAATTTCAGATTTGGAATTCAGAACTCGCTTAAACATATTCTTAGAAAAATTCCTTCCTTTGGAATATGGCTTTTGCTTGATAAAACGCTAACTCGATTAACATCACTTTCTTTGACGAATTATGTCTAGCTGCGACCATCTCCGTCTCAGAGAAGATAACACGATTAGATGGAAATTTTTGTTTTTTTTTTGTTTCGAAGAGAGTTACAAACTAAAGGACAAACTTAATGTAACGTCATGACATGTGATACTACGTAATATCATAGAAGGCACTGAAGAAATCATATATATTTGTATAGGAAAAAATAATGTTTCATCGTTCCAAACCGCGGCTGAGTGTTCTTATCGCATGTAATAATAAAGCAAAATAAATATTTTTTTCTCTGCTTTTTCTTAACATTAGTCTAGCGTGGTCCAAATTGCTATCGGCTGTTCCGTCATACAATCGTACATAAACATACATACACACACATAAACACACGCAGATGTATACGCACACACACACACACACACACACACACACACACTGTATATGCAGAGAACTGTGCAAGTTAATGCAAACGGATGAAACAACAAGTTCGTGCAATGTCATTCAGCATTTAACCTTCTTACAAAACCGCATAAACGGCGACTCTACGTAGAAAATCATTCCGTTCAAATGTATATGCAGATGGGTATGAGAATTTCAAAGACTTATATGGGGAGGGGGTTACAGCCGGTATAATTCTGGGTAGAATCTTACATAGCATATCAAATAAGAAGAAACTCGACACATTGTGGCCACCCAGAATGGACATGCAATCATAGCTGCCCATAAATGCAAATGTGTATAAGTAGTATATAAAGAAAAGAAAAACAAAAATAAGAAAAAAAAAGTTAAACTACAGAAAAAACTTTTTTTTCATGTAATAATGACGACGGCAGTAAAGCTTTTGAACTTCCCAATAAACGATATGGTATAGAAACGGCTAAGTTATCATGTAATACTCTGTCCACAAGATGGGATGATTTTCTTCATAATTCCGATAAACTTTATTTTTTTCGAAATTGACGGGACTGGGACAGATATCTGTATCAAATTTCACATCACAAAGGTCGTAAAGTGTGGCAGCTACGCTTAGTTGTGTACAACGCAAAAAGTATTTTTTCCGATGTTAACAAAATGAAGTGAGACTTGCATGCGACCCGTAAAAAACGATCAACTGAATGAATGTTTTGCAAAAGTCGAGCCGAGACCGAAGAAACCGCGCCAAAGTCGCTCAAAAATCAAGATGACATTAAGACTTCTTCGATTATCGGTTATGAATTCCATCCGTCGGTCCAAGTTGTTAACAATGATTTTTTTTTTTAGCGTTAGTACAGCACAATGGTTTTTCGAATAAGCGATGGCTTTTAATTAAATGAGCTCTAATCAATTCAATTTGTAAATCATATGGGAGAGCGAAATATTAATTGTTGTCCCTGTGACATCATAAACACTATCTTACAACCTTACGTCAAGGCAGCATGCGGTAACAACTAGTCTAGAGGTTTTTTTTTTATCATATTTCCATTAAAATTTCTCAAAGATTCCTATCGAGTGTTTTGTATTATGTGCCATATTCTTACGGAAATCCTATATGACATGAATTATATATTACGTTATATAGAATTTCCTCCAACTCGTGTCAATCAAGGTGTATCTACAATCTTAAATATCACGAGTGGCTTGGGTTGTGCCTTTTTGACAAGATCGTGAAGGAATATGCATCCTAATAATGCCCAGATTTTTTTATTCAAGGTTCTTAGCTTTGACGTCATAAGAATATCTATATTAAGGCTTCTTAACACAAAGTTCTTAAAACATACTTCGTAGGCCGATATTCGTTTGACTTTGACTTTCTAAGAGAATTTATTTTCAACATAAATACAGATAAGTAAAATAAGTAAAATTAACAACTTACCGTATATATACTGTAGCTGTCCTGCAGAGATGATGATACGATTTGTAATTAAGCTGGAAAGTAAAAGTGAAAAAGATTATTAAAGCAACAATATTCACAGATATTTCTTTTAAGTAACTTTTAAGAGGCTACGAAAAGAAAATCATTTAAAAAATTCCTTTGACTTTTGCTATAAAATGTTTGCCCCTTTTCTGTCTCACATCTTTCAAGTTCGAATATGACGTTAATGCGCTTAAAATAATAAAAATTTCTATTTATTATCTGATTGTTTTACAAATCTTTTATTTGCAATAACAGGTGTAATGATATTTCCAAAGATTTTTTCACATCGCGGTTTATTGGGTTGTAATTGAATAATCGCTTTTTATGAAATTCGTTTTTATGTATCTTTTAAAGATAGAAATATTTGAAGCAAAAACGTCACCAGTGACAGGAAATGAACCAAGAAAAAAGAATTGTTGGTGGGCCTGACCATTGGTAGCAGGTCTTCTTCTTCGTACACTAACTTCCATCGGGGCGAAGGGGAGCAATGCTTATGACAATTTGTAACTTTATTGTACCCAAAATTTTTGTATTTTATGAAAACTTTAACTATGTAGCCCTGGAGCAACTTGCGAAAAAGAAATCAAAAGTTGAATTATTAAAGATACTCTACACTCGAAGGATATTTAAAGTGCAGCTTTTAAAAAGTAACATTTAACAGAAAATCCATTGAAATACTTTAGTGACATATTGCTTGTAACACCTGTTTGAAAAACACAAATCATATACATATATATTGGAGCTTTGAATACCTACAAAGTGCCACAATCATAGGTTAAGCGTTTTTCAAGAAAATCGAAAAAAAAAACACATGAAAAGTTTAGCAAATAAGAAAAATTTATAGTAGTTTTATGCCTTTCAGTTTCCCCTTCGCTCGCAGCATCACAGCTATTAGTCGTAGCGGTAGCAGTAGTGGTAGTAGTCGTAGTAGATATAAGAATGTAAGACACCGGTTTGGATACATGGCATGTGGTAATGTTATCCACAACCATAAACTTAGTTAGATACACATTCATGTGCGTTTCATTTCCAAGCTCTGCAAATATACTTGTAGAACATTTGCCAAAGTGGCATCGCCATGAAAAGCAATTTATTTAATATTTTAGCGCGAGGCATATGCATGTTTAAGTGATTTAAATGATTTATGTCTAAAAATCGTATAACTTGAGGGGTTCTTTTTTTTTTTTTTTTTTGGTTTCTTTGTTAAAAATTGACGACAACAACATTTAAACAGTGATTTTATATAAAAATGTCTTTTGCTACGCAAACAAGCGAGTAAATAATTTTCAATACCTGTGCACATTTTGCTTATATATGCTCTCGGTGTGTGCCTATATAAAAAACGAAAACGAACATTCCTACAGAAAAGCCTAAAAAGATACTTTTTTTTCCTTTGACTTAAGTAAAACAAATATTTAGTAGCATTTTTGACGAGTAGCTTTTCAAAGGTAACAGCCGCGATATAAAGACTGGTTTTTAGCTGAATGCATTAACATAAGTTCGAATAACGCTGCTGTTGCTGCTGTAAACTTAGCAATTTTCAAACAACACACAACTATAGTATAAAATATTTTCATATTTATTATAAAAATTAAAAATAACCTTTTACTCTGCAGTTTTTAAACAAGTTTAAAACAAGTAGAATATATAGATTATATCAATCAAAGCTGGTCTGTCCGACTTTTTTTTTTGTATTCAATCTGCAGGCCGTTGTTTTCGAGATTTTTTGGTGACATCTGCTATATTGATGTGGTTGGGCCGCAGCTTTTTCAATCATTTCCCATGTAGCGCCTTATTTAGCAAACTCGAGATATCGATAATTGTAGGATGTAGAGTGCCCCACTATAGTGTTTTTACTTGTTTAATTGTTGCAAGTGAATTTTCGAGCTCCCTTTGAAACTGACAGATTTCAGAAAATGCTTTTTCGTCAATTTATTTTGTGAACGTGAAAGTCCTAATCATAGACTACACGATGGCTACATGCGTAGATAGGTTTGTGGCTAATTCCACTGATCCTAAAGGTACATAAAACCAGCAAATGGAACGGCCGCTTGACCCAACCAAAAAAAAATTATGTCAACAGAAAGCAATGAAACTCATATAGCAAATTAGATAAATTTCGTTTAAAACGCGATAACTTTCGCGTATTCATGTGCATGTATAAGAAAATAGATGAAAATCGCTCCTAAAACTCTACTGACAAAAATATGAGACAATTATCATTAATTATGATCATTCAATTCCGATACATATATCTTATATATATATGACGTGATTGATGTAAAGCGTAACGCTGTTAAAGCAACTAATGAAAAAGAAAATGGTTCCTTAAAGCCATGTCAAGACAACAGTTTTATTAATATTAATTTCAAACAATGCAGGTGCGAACGACAAGCAAGTATCTACGAATGTGTACTACAACTCATAACTGGGCTATACACTTGAGTTTTTAAAGTAAACAATGCGACACATGGTAAAAGAAACTGAAATGAAAATATTCCTACATACCGCCTACTGCCAGCATTCGAACGATCTTTTTACGTTGAATAAAATTTCTTCACTTGGCGTGAATAGTCATGCAAACATAAAAGCACCTACCGATCGAATTATTGCGTTACAAAGGTGGCGATGAAATTATTGTATCTGCTGATTGAGAGTAAGCACAAAGCAGCGCACACAATGCTCATCACACAAACAAATACGTTACAAGAACTACTGTTAAAATCATGCTCATCAAGCTATTTTTCAATGACTTTATGGCATTGTGGTGTCAAGTATTCACACTTCATACCTTTAATATATTGCATATACAGCGTAAAATGCTGCTAGATATAATAAGTTTTATGTGTTTACGATTCATGCCTTTGCACAATTGCGTTATGATTGATTGTTTTTTGCCTGTTCGTCTTTCGACTGTAAGGATTAGTGGCGATCAACAAAAAATCATTCAATGAAATGTTATTGTAATAAGTATTTCTTTATATGACTCCAATACAGAGCGTCGTCTTTACTTACATGTCAAAGCGTAGCGAACTAAGTCTTTCGGAGATCAGAGAGAAGTGTTGAAATCAAAACCACATCATTTTCATGCCACAGCATTGTTTTCGGTTTGATGTATACATTCACGTAATACTATTGCCCGATTGTTATTTAGTTTAATCAAAAAAAAACTGGCTGTCGTCAGACATTTGACAAATTAGTGGTTTCGTTATGTCGGCAGATATTCAATAATTTTATTGAATTCTTATATTTGTCCCGTCTGACACAATCCTGATATTATATATCTATATATATATATATATATATATATATATATATATATATATATATATAATTTGCGCGAGGGGTTGAACTACAGCACACCTAAAGGGGTAAGCTCCACGACTGCCAAATCCGTGTTTGCGGGCTCGAATCTCAGCGCGGTGGACCATACATTGTAGTAACTATACACATAGTTACATACATAGTCTACTTATAACTATTTTAAGCCTAACAAATTTTGAAAAAACTTATTTTAAACCTTTGTTCAATTTTGAAACCGTTGCTTAATTCGATTGAGTGTATATTGAAAACAGAAAAGGCAAAATAAATATAAAAAAAAAAAAATATTTATTTTCAAACATTACAAAAGTGCACATTTTTGTAACCGAATCTTTAGGGCAATTTTCGCCTTGTCATTATGAAAAGTTTCAGACGACGACAGATCAACGGTCGATTTGCAAAAATGAATACAAAAAAATCGACAAAGTTATTTGACCAAAAAAGCAGGAGAATTTGTCGTTTTTTTTGCAAAATATCTTGGGGGCCCTTGTGAAGTTGAAAATTTCCTTTTACTTACCTAGATTGATAAAACCATCTAGAAAGAGTAAGAAAGTAGGACTGAATCTTGGTGATTCGGCTGCTTGTCGAGCATCCCAACCACTAGACAATATGGCGCCCTTCTATCCGTATAAAATCGTATTATATTTAAAAATCGATGGTAAACAAATGGAAAATTAATTATATATAGTTTTTTTTTTTATGAACAATGTCGCGAGAAGCCATTTTTTATTATTATAAATATACCCCAACACGAAATATTCGAATCCACTTTATCTCTTAAATACACGTCTTTTTGATAGACATGTAACAAATAAAGCATCTAAAGCAACAACAACAACAACAACAATAACAACAAAAGTTTATATAAAATGTAAATTTTGTAAAACCAACTGAACAAAAAAGTTTCCCTTGTTTTTGATTGACAGCTATTTGCATCCCCGATGGATTTCATATTGAAAAGCATATTAAAGTATAAAGCACGCATAACGAAATTTTTCACGCCATAGCCGCAACAGCGTACACATGATGCAATTGAAAATAACGAAAAGCCAGAGAAAAATATATATATATATATACGAAAAAATTTTCACTCACTCACGTACACATATACATATTCGAATAAGAATTTCCATAATGGTAGCCATTCGTCATATTTCAATTTATTGGAATTTTTAAAGTATACAGAAGAAGAAGAAGAACTTTACTTCTGTAGTTAATTTGAAGAGCGCGAAAGAAACAAAAAAGAAGAGGAAAATTTAGTTTGTATTTAGTGAATAAATGTTCACCTCCATCAATACACATAATGTTGCTTAGTTTGCTGTAATTTTCTTACCTTTTATCGCATAACTGTCTCCTCTCTATACAAACACAAACAATCCAATTACCAGACTTATGCACATTTTCAGTGCGATTTTCATATTAAATACACGGATATGTAAAATTACGTGTAATTGCAGAAAATTACAAGTTACATTTTGACGGTTTAGAACACGCAAGAGTTTAATTTAATAACAGTTTCTCTTGATTTATTGTTGAGTTCTTCAATTAAATTCATATCTACACACACAAATACAGAGACACACACACACACACACACATCCACTTGCTTGAAAATCGTATACAAATTTTTTATATATAGAAAAATATGAATCCGGCATATAGCATATTATGTATGTAGTACACGAATATTAGCAGAATTACAATAATTCTTATGTTTATTGTGCGAGTTACGGCCAATGCAGAGAACTAAAAGTTAAAACAATTTTAGGTTAATTCCAAAAATCGTTTATGCAAACGTAAACTCTCCCAGTACAAGACTAATTACTGCAGTATGTAAATCGTGGTAAAGAAGTTTTAATATCTTTCATCACAAAAAATGGAAGGACATTATACTTATTGCTTCGAACACGTTCTAAAGCTCCTCAACCTCCTCGGTGCACTCCTAACCGAAACGAACGAGAATCTGCCAGAATGCTTGACGTCTCTTTTTTATACTTTTTTCATTTCTGCGGATTTAGTTGGAAACCGATGGTAGACAGCTACAGAGTATTTTGTCACGATATTCGACTTAATTCACCTGAACGCTATGTGCACGCTATGTGCTAGAAATTCTTCGAGATTGAAAATTTCTACAAACAAGGCGTAAACGTTGAATTGTTGTCGTCATTTTGGTTACATGACTACAATATTCTTTCTACTCCTTTCGCACGCAGCTACTTTCGATGTTTATTACAATTTTTTTTATCGGGATGATGAGAGCATTCCTAGGTTAACAGCAGCCGAAAGTTTTCGGAAATAAGCGCAAGTTCGTATTCACAACATTGTTTGAAAATTGATTCAAGAGAAGTCGTCCTCGCAGGACAATACAATTTGGTTTTTGATAAATGTGGTCTGACGTCTTGATATCACTATCCAAGGAAGACATATAGTACTACTATAAGTAGTGGTAGAAATGAAATTAAGCTAAATTTTGGGCGTTATAGTTGCATGTTTACCTTCTTCAAAAGCGTCATTGCCCAATACGCGAATTACAAGCCTTCTCGTATCGTATCAAGAATTTGGATCATTTTCAAAAATACTTTGAATGGAATTTCAATTATTGCAAAATTCTAAGGAATTTTGTTAAAATGTCTATTTCTCTTGCCATCTCTTTCTGGCAATACATTCGGGAAAAGAGACAGAAGAAACAGAGATCGCTTACTTTCTCGGACAAAGGGAGCAACGTTGCATTCAAAAAATATCGTTGCCTTTCCTATTCGCATTCCTATTCCTATTCGCATTTTTGGTAGCGCAGCCCGCTTTAGTTGAAAGTTTGAAAAATCATGCTCAAAAATTTCTTGCTTGTTTTTTCCTACCTATTTTCCTTTTCATTCATGAAAACTTATTTGTTATAAAATTATGTTACAAAAGTCATGAAAATGAAAAAACTCGTTCATCATTCCCTCTTGTGATCGATCCCTTCTCATTTTTTGAGTGACATTTATGGGGAAAGCACTTTGTCGTAAAACAGTTTGTGTGATTAGTTTTAATTACAATACGAAAAAGTATTAAAATAATGAAAGGAAACTTTTGCTGAGTGGTTATAAGACAAATAATTAGGATGGTGGGAAAAACATCAATGTAATGATGAATGATTCAAAGATGTCTTCGTGTAAAAGGATTACTTTTATATAAGAAACAGTATCAAGAGAAGATAAGGGCAGACTTTATAAGTCGCTGAATAATAAAATGTGAAGGAAAATGAAACGATGATCTCATATTCTTTTTTTTTTTTTTGGAAGGTGCTGTTGTTGATTTTTCCTTACTATGTAATTTAAATATTTTAAAATTCACAAAAGAAATTGAAAAGATTTCGAATGAACATTTACGTATAGGCAAAGAGAAGCATTTTAAAAATAGTCCTTTTGCTATATGCATATCTCTAGTGAAAGACATAAAAAGGTGTTGACAATGCCACAAGAGCATAAATTGAAGTTAAATACATTTTTCATATATATGACACGTGTGGGCAGAGAGATGCTGTTTGCCGACTTGGTTAGTTATTGGTCAAGAGGCATTTAGAAATATGCTGGAAGGTCGGATATTTCCGTTAAATTAAAAAAAAAAAAAATAAAACCCCAATAGTTACAAAATGTTGTACAAAATCGCCACACCTTGTTGCAGATGCCGCAAAGGAAATGCACACCTACATATACTTATAACTGTACGTACGTGTGCTCACAATGTACAGCACGAAAATGCCTGACGTAGTCATGTAAACGTTAAGAATAAAACACAAATGACCCCAATTTATCTTAAGGACACTGGTCATAATTTGGAGACACGATATAAAAAAGGACTGTTACATATGTATGTTTATGTATGTGGTTGTGGTTCTTTAATTATTTATGGCCAAAGGATTGCAAGAGGAAAACCGTTGCCCCTTTATAGAACAACATGGTCATTATCTTTAAAGTCTTTGCTTAAGGCATTGAAACATATTTTAATTAAATTAAAATTTACCAGATTTTTTATTCTTATTGTGACTATTTATCATAAGCATAAACATGCGTTGGTTTTTTTTGTTTTGCAAAATTTACAATATTGTGTTTATGTAAATAAGAAAAACAATTGATGAAAAATGCCAAAATCAATTCAGTTCAAGAACAACTGATACAAGGCGCAAATATCAATAGATAGATGTGCAGTGTGAAGCAATTTCACAAACAAAAATACAAAAAAAAAAAAAGAAGGAAAAGCTTACAAAAAGGGGGCAAAACGAATGAAGACAAAATTACATTTAGCTTTTCAAACACTGAACTCAAGGAAAAAACCAAAATACACAAATATACAAGCACACATACACACGCATAGTCATGACAATTGTTACTGCAACGGATGCTAAACCTACATTTACTTACAAAAGGGCGCATACAACAGCACAATTTTTGCTGTTGTTTTCTCTTTTTTTGTAACATTCATTCATTCATTCATTCATTCATTCATTCATTTATATTTCGAATGCAGAGATTTAATGCTAGCTACTGCAACTTATGGTTCGAACAATATATGTACATATACTTGTATTTGTGCATGTTGTAACCAGTGTTATGTACGGGTATCTGAACTTGCATTGTTTCTTTATATCTTTAAACATCAACCTATTCATCTTTTAAATAAGCGCGTAGTTACACTATATATGTATCGTTATCAAGGACTGCTATATATACAAACATCGTGTAGCGTTCACATTTAAAGAAAACGCGGTAAAAAGCGAACGAAAACTCAACAATAAAAGTAACAACAGCAACAACAAAATCATATCATAGATACACATTTGTATTGTCGAGTTGAATAACGAAACAATCATTAATCATTCGTTTTTGAGGAACAAAAAAGTCAATTTCTCATAGATGTGTGTATTTCTGTTAGAACCAGCACCAACTTACATACAAAAAGACACTGGCTTGGGCTTATACGATGTGCAAAGTGTATATATGCGTAACATAACATAAATTCAAAACCGATTGTAAAAAGCAGTGAAATTGGACGACGTCGTATTGACGAAAAATAAATACAAAAAACTAGTGACGGAATGATATATGAAAAAAGAAGAAGAATTGAATGGCTACCGCTACCAAGTAATTCATCAAAAAATTAGCCTATCTACTGATCGAGAAATATTTTTAGGTGAAGTATATTCGTAACAACTTATAAAACATTTCCCCCTCATTCATATATAAACTTAATTACAATTTAGGAGAAGCAAACTAAATCAATATCAAGAGAGTCTCTAGCTAATCAGAGGTTTGCGAGCTAAAAATCCTTAAATATTGCAGGATAGAAATCACATCTGATCCTTCAAAGTGCATAAACTTACTTTACAATACGTACTCTACTACGTTACCTGACTGTATGTAAATACTTTAAGTACATGTACTCATTCATATGGACATGTACTTGCGTCTAGAACCGCGCCGACTAAGTACGCTTTTATTCCACCAAAAAGCGAAAAAAACCGATTGTTTTATATATATTTTTTTAACCCGAAACCTTTTTTTGTCTTAATTTTTCCTATTAAATTTTCTATAACTCTATTAATTAATTTTCGCAATAAATTTTATTTAACTATGCGGAAAAAATTGCACCCATCTTTCCCAACTATTTTCTTTCCTTCTCTTGCCATTCATATTAGTGACCAAGTATTCGGGTTGCATGCAATTAGTGTTTACATTTCATATGTAACAAAATATCCACAAAAAAAATTCTGAGTCGGTTTAAGCATGTCCATCTGTCCACCTGTGTAATGTGGACGTACATTCTCGTAGCGATACAAATGAAATTATCGGCATCGATTTCGGCAGAAACATTGGAAGCAAGTCGTTATAGAAAAAATGGGCCAGAAGAATGCGCCTAAAATACGACATGAACTGAGGATTCCATTTTTCAGAAGCAAAATAAAAAGGCTTTTCGGTCGTTACTTACAAACTACAGCAGATAAAACTACAAACTGTTTAGGTATATTTCAGGGCTGGTTCTGTGGTATCCCCATAAAAGTAAAGGCAACCGGCCACAACTTGCTATGCACTCTTATAGCAAATCAATATATAATTTTTTTTAAAGCCTTTATAACACCCAGGAAGAAAGCTTCAGGAACCCCTCAAGTTGTATACATTTTTAACTAATGCGAAACTTCGAATCCAACCGAGTCGTCTTGTCTATCCATCTGTCAATCTAGATAACATCTTTCCTAACGCTCTCCCCCTTCCACAAGGTAGATGACACCTTCAAATGTAGTGAAGCACTGCAAAGTCTTGCACGCAGGTTGCTATTAAAAATGGGTCAAATCGATCTAAAGGCACGCCTGCAATTCAACATAAACTGAAAGTACCTCTGCTTTCTGGATTTTTTACTCATTATTCATACGAAGGACTGCCACGCTCATTCAATATTATAGACGAATGAGGGAGAAGGGAAGAGTGTTTTGTTTGTTTAGGATAAACATGCTTGATGGCCCAGAACCGAATACACACGTTATGTGTTTTTTTTGTTTCAAATTAGCTTTTCGTTAAATTAGGAAAATAAAAATTTTCGGTTTCAGAAGCGAAGGCACTTATCTCTGACTAGGTCGGCTAAAGACATATGATATAATCTAGTGATAGTAAAAACTAGCTATGGTAACTGAATATATATCCACATATATATACATATATACATATATGTATTATATATATGTATTATATATATCCAAAATATTTTTCTGAATATTTAATGATAAAGTAAATTTGTAAACTTTTTTTAGGTTGCTGAGGTTTTCACATGAATTCGTAGAAAAGAACAAATTATAAATGCTTCACTGCCTTAGATACATATGCAAGAAAAATTTAATTATTTTGCACCGTTTGCTAAATTTACACTTATTTACACACCTTCCGGCAGAAGTTGTGGGCTCATGTATATGCCTAGAACTAATGTAAAATAATTTAATAAAAAAAAAAAAACAATAATTTATTATTTTGCATGCAGCATAACCCTTGTTACAGACACCGCTTTTGAGTTTAAATTATGCAGTGAAGACGCGCAAAGAAAGAGGTTTTAAAAACAATTAAACCAGGCAGGAAGACTCCATAGTCAATTAGCCTCGACTATATGGCACGTACTTCATATGATCGAAGCGTAAGGGTTTGATGAAATGTGAAAATGAAAACGTAACGTAACGTAATACCAAGACAGCTTGGCGAGTAGTTTGCAACCGTAGCCTTACTATATCTACAAATCTCTGTAAAACCCAAAACGCTTTATACATTGCTTACACAACTTAACAAGTGCCTCCGCTTTTCAAATAATTGGTTTTAAGTAACCCTTTTGCGATAGATATACCGCGAAAAGTTAGAAAAGAGAAGAGAGAGAGACATGAAGGCATTACTGTACTTGCATGCTTGTGTTATTGACATAACAATCATAACCAGGATAATGGAAATGTTGCCAAGAATTTGCAATTACATATTTATCCTATATATTATGTCTATATAAAGTGAAAAAAAAAAATGCAGCAGCGGGTTACGTCCCACCATTAAATAGCCTACACCATACTACAATTATTCAAACAACGCTTTTTTAAAATGAGGCCACATATGAGATGTGGTCGAAAAAGCGATTCGATCCGACCCATTCGAATAGCTTTCGTCCTTTCATCCAAAACACGACCATGAACCGAATTTCATCAAAACATCCTAAATACTGCGACATGCTTAGATCGGCTTAATAAAAGGTGAGTCTATTCCAAGTCCTTCTGTGTATTGCATAATTCCGCAAAAACTTAACATTGCCTTATACCACAAATGGCGTAGTGTATAAAAATACGATTACTCCAATGCTCAAGCAAAAGGTATAGATCACAGATATTTAAAGTAATTGCAAACAACACCTCTACGTGTGGTTTATTATACCAAGTAACTGTAAAAGTTAAATCAATTTTGTTGGAGAATCAGGAAATATAAGACCATTACAGTGCAATTCGTTTGGAAAATTTCCCATCAATGTAATATATCAATATATCGGTATCGAGAGAAGAGAAGTTCCTTTGAAAACTTTACAACATGTTCATGTGAATGTGTGCGTAAGCATTCCGGGTATATTCCTTTTATAAATAGATTTGTAGTTTGCGTATCGTTTCATATGAATACACATGCACATACGTATACTATTAAATTTGGAAGAGAAAATTTTGAATTTTATCTCATAAGTTTAAGTTCGGATTTTCCGCAATTTCTTCAATGCTGATGATGTTGTTCGTTCTCGTTGTTCGTTTATCAAATGCTTGTTTATTTTGTTGTTGTCTATTTGTTGTCGATATGTTTGCTTTACTTTTGATGATGACAACAATATTGCCATTTGCGTAAACATATCACAGGTTTTCGTATGCAGATAAACAAAATGTCGATATGGACAGAGCGTAGAGCATTGAGCAATGATGACTAACAAAACTATTGTATCTTTTGCCCAGATTCCTGTACACAATCATACCTGATGAAAGTTACTATGCTTGGCATGAATATTTACGGAATCAATGCATTTTCGTATTGTCTGTGCATGGAGTTCCTTTTGATCCCCAGAAAAGGAAATGTACGTATGTACACAATTTTCCCAACACTTTGACCAAATGCATTGATGACAACAACGCATATCAACACGACACTGCTTGTGGCAAAATTAAGCCAAACCTAGACAAAATCATGCAAAAATTCTCATTTGTTAGCTTTGTTCACATCCAAACACGTACGTATTTATGTTTCCTTTTTTGCCTTACAAAGAAAAAAAAAAAAACAAATCATATATTTTTGCTCTTGCTATCTTTCATTCAGTTCCTCCTCAACGTTCACTGTAGAATTAAAAGGAAATCATATTTTGTATGTGGGGTTTTTTCTGGGTTCTAACAAAGTTTTGTAAATTCGTTTGCTGTACGCTTGAATATAACAAAAATAATTTGGTTGCCAGCATAAACAGTTTGTATGGTTGAAAGACGATAGAAGAGACGCCAAAATCTTCCTTTTTGATGCGATAACCACTTATTTTAAAAACCCGGTATATATTTCATTGAATTTTATAAAAACGAAAAATGAAGCTAAACTTTATCTCTTCTTACTCTAAAAGTAGATGAAGAAAACTCGGCTTAGAAATCGGACTGGAATTTAAGCCAGAAATCCAGTAAGAACATTAGAGTCGGGCCGATCGGTAGATATCCTACCTCACTTCGCCTAGTACCGCTATTCATTGGTTTTTTTATCCACATAAACACATGAGCAGACATTAGGCAATCAGATGGACGGACAAGTTTAGGATCATGTTTTGAATCGATCGATATAATAAGAAGTGGGGCTATCCCAAGCTCCTCTGGGTGTTACGCATACGTCCGCACAAACTTAATATACCCCCTTCCATAACTATTTACAAGGTGCTGAACTATGAAAACTCTTTACCAGAAATTTATTCTGTTCTGACGATAAGAAAACGTGAAAATATACCACGGATCCACGCTTATATAAAGTTTACTGAAAAATTAAATCTGCTTCTTATTTGCTATTTGAATTTGACTTATAGTCTGCTGCCAAGTAATTAAATCAAGCTAATATAAAGCCTAATAAGTATAGCTACCTGGTTGATGTAAATGGAAAAAAGCCGAAGCGCAAGGTGATTCGTTCTCTAGAGTTTGAAGTCATGGCGTGGTGTATAAAACTTATGTTGTAGTTACGTCATCCGCAAAGAGTAGCCGAACAGATGAGAATCGTAACTATCAAGTCAATGTTCGCGGGTTCAAATCTCAGTCCGGTAAAATTTACTTTGGTCGTAACGATGGTGAGTGCTTGATCGGTAAAGACATAACACTTACCGATTGAGCACACAACTACTCGACTGCGAACGGTTCCTATCACTTTCCCCTT
>CCAG010007932.1:0-162695 GCA_001077435.1 Glossina morsitans morsitans
TTTTGTTTACACCGCTTGAAGAACTCTGTTTAATTTAGTACGATTGGTCGCAAAGCACAAGCATCCTTAATCTTCCAATTTCCAGAGCAGAAGTGACCAATATATTTTTGTCCAGCTGATTTTAATATGACATCTTTGCAATAAATTTCGTCACAAGACTGTAGGTTTCGCCTCGTAGGAGCATCTTGTAAGGCGTTCTCACTTCGATGGTAGAAGTATGATGAGGTATAGCAATTTTTTCACAACATTACGTTACATGACGTTAATTCGGATTTTGCCTTCGCCTACGCGAGTTTTATTGTCCGTTGTCACTCTCTTCAAAAATGAATTGATCTCGTTGTGGAAATTCCTTCAAAATTTAATTTTTTACTCGCAGCTCATGTAGTACTCAAAGATCGAGCTTAATTTTATAATCCATAAAATCTGCTTTTGGTTAATTCTTTCTACCCCAATAATATCACAAAATGGAATGCACTGATCTTTTAAATTTCGTTGATTCTATTAATGATTAGTCGGTCAGAGTGCAATGCTGCTCTCATATGGAAATATCCACAGCAACATGAGCAAAACATTTCTGCCACGTCGATTTTGTTCCAGCAACTTCACCAAGAATTTTTTATCAGCTCGCGGAGTTATTACGCCTTAATTTTGGCTTATTTTCAAAAGACAATTGTTTCGAACTACATTCAACTGCACATGTTATAATCATCCATGAAGTAACACTGGTCACAAGTGCTTTAGTATGCATTGAGAGGATTAGCACTCTTTCTGTTAAGAAAAAACGACACGAAATTTTTCTTTCACCTAACATATTAAATCGAATATAATGTGCACTTAGCTTCCATTAGTATGATGCGCACCTGACGGCCTACGCCTGTCATGTGTCAACTTTTTATTTAGCTTTTTGTTTCGCTTTTGCACATAACTAAACGAGTGTAGTAAAGTATTTTGTCTGTTACTCTCATGGTGCCCTCGCTTTTTTTTTGCTTTTTGAGAAACGTTATAATTGCACAAATATTATTACAAGTACGAGTTGGCGTTTCCATTCCATTACACTTTTAATTGTTAATTGTTAAGATAGCCGCTTGATTATTTTAAATAAGATTTTTATTTAATGCTAATTAAATAATATTCTTCTATGGAAAAGGAAAATCATGCAAACTCGTCTTCGGTAATATCTTTATTATAGTTATAAACAGTTTCACAACACACACACAAAACATATCTTTGCAATGGTTCTTTTTCAAATTAAAATCTTGAATAAATGAAAAAAGTTTTTTTTTTCTGAAAGGAGAAATAAATTCGAACTTTAAATAATTTATATTTTTATACTTAGATCGTTCTACCATCCCAAGATAATGTATGTTTCGTAGTAACTTTTACAAATATTTATGCAAGAAAAATTTACATTTAAAAAATTATTGACCTGTAGCATAGAATTCTTTTTAATAATGAAAGAGACTGCAACCTGAATATTTATGAATTATGAAAATATTTTATAATCATAAATTTTTACCAGATACCAAAAAAAAAGAAAAAAGTTCGCAAAGACTTGGCCAACATTATTGCGCACAGTTCAAAGTCTATGCATAGACAAAATGGTTTCTGCTTATATTGGAGGTAGTGGTTGACTGTTAAAGGAGGAGAAAAATTGAAACTTTGTTGGTGTCTTTTTTTTTTTTTTTTTATTTTTATTTTTTTTGTTGCTCCTTGGTGAAGTCGATTGAAGGTGCTTTAGCTTCTGTCGATTGCTGGCTGCCGTATGGTATGTGGTTTTTGTTACTTGCGATGTGTGTGTTTGTCTATTACGTGTATGTTCTTATGTTGTTATTATAGATTTTTCTTTTTTCCGTGTTTTTAACAAAAGAAAACAGAACAAAAAGCCCAATAACAATAATAATAGTTCTGAATGCAGAGGGGTAGTAGTAGTAGCTAGTAAGTAAGGCGAACGCGTATATACGCTGTGAACAGTAGAACGCCCATAGCTATTGCTACCGTACTGTAGCTGATAATTTCAATTGATTAATTGCCCGGTTATATGGCCAACACAGCAATTTATCTTGACTGCAGCGATCATTTGCAATATAGACAATTTTTTAAAGGATTTTTTTTCTGATATTTTGTTTTACTGTTCTACCTTAGCAAGTAGTTAAGTAAATTTTTAACAAAAAGTTCCTGTGGAGATTATATACATATTGCAAAAAAAAAAAAAACAAAGCTCCTCAGTATATATCCATGTATAAAAAAGTGCAAATTTATGCCAAATTAATTGCTGTCAAAAAATTGCAACAAAAGCTTTCTTAAAAAAAAGATCTCAATGCCTCTTCTTGCATTCTCGTGATATTAAAACTGACACTAGTGCATCATCATCACCATTATAATCATCGTCAGCGTCGTCATTGCGATGATCTTGCTTAAAACATATATACATATATATTTAAGAATTATTATCAACAACGTTTTGATATCAGTTTTAAACTAAAAGAAACGTCTCTTAGTTCGCCGTTGCCTGTCTGATGATGCGTGTATGCGTTGGCGACTGTTTATCTTAAATATTTCATAAATACATTAGCCATGCTTGGGCTGGCAGTTTGGCAGAGATTTGTGTTGAATTCCTTTTACTTTTTACCATTTTTTTGTTTTTTCTGCTGCTCTCATCATCGTCATCAACAACAACAATCCAATCACATCAATGCCAAGTAATAGCAAAAAGGGGCTTAAAAATCATTCACTTTTGTATTTCCCAAGCTTGAAAACCCTTCAGTTATAATAAGTAAATACACCTGCAATGTGCGTGCCCAACTATATGTGTGTATGCGCGTGTGTGTGTGTGCGTGTGAATGTATGTGCGTGAATTCATGTTGGTAAATTTTTATGAAATGTATTCATCCAAGCGTGTTGTGATGAATTGACGTGCATCTCGAATCCAAGTTGAATGTTGTCATTTTAAGGTTTTGTTTGTTGTTGCTGTTATATTTTTAACCGAAAAATACCGAAAACAATCAGCAACGGGAACAAGCATAACAATGTTACCAAAAAAAAAAAAAAAAAAAAAAAAATGAAAAAGTAAAACAAAATAAAAAGACGTCTTCTTCTATGTGCTTGTTGTAGTTGTTGTTATGCACTTTGATTGACATTTAATTTAAATGCGTTTTGGTTAAAAGTTACGAAAACTTTAAGTTTTGTTTGGTTTGGCTTGGCAGGCCGCAGGAGGGCTGACTATTGGTTTTGTTTGTTATTGCACTGTTGTTGTTCATGCTTTCCATTATCCTTTTGAAAAATTACGCAAAAATTGGATCTGCGTAAAAAGCTTTCTTAAGAAACGCATATAAGACAATAAACATAACAACAACAAGAACAACAACAGCATTAACAAATAAGTAAAATCTGAAGAAACATCATTAACGAGATCAGATGAACTGTAAGCGAGCCAGCGAGCAGGTAAAAGATACCGCTTCGCTTGATAATGATAAAATTACCGCCGAGAAATATAATCAAACATACCATCCATGCAAGTCTGTCTGCCTGTCTGTCTGTCTGCCTGCTTGTCTCCCCGTTTGGCCGTCTATCCCACCATTAGTCGAATTGTCTGGCCTTACAATGACCTGAATTCTGTTTCATTTTTTCTTTTTCTTTTCTTAAGCGTCTTCTTCCAACAATGATGTTAAGATTTATGGGCTCCTGAAATTTGTTAACACACTCTTCGTCAGTGAAAGATTTACGTTTGGGCGCTCTTCTGGTCTTTTAAGATGCACCAAAGAATTAGTTTACATAGCTCATATATGCAGGCCTTTGCGCTTATGTACGTGCTTGTATATGTGTGTGCAGATGATTTCAGCATAGCATTTAGTTGCGTTTGCCTTGTAAATTATGTGGGAACTCTCCGCGTGAGTTTGACTCGTGTGGTGCGTTTTTAATTGATTTTATTTCTTTCTGCCAGCTTTCCTGTATCTTTTTTTGTTTCTGTTATTTTTTTTCTTATTTCTTCTCATTTTCTTCATTTTGATTCTCCTGTAAATTGCGAGAAAAACTTTCACTACTAAAAAAAAAAAAAAAAACTGTTAACTTAGACATAGTCATAATATTGGCTAAAGGAACATTTTTCAAACTATAATCGAACGTCTCTCAGTCGAATACGAAAAATGATCTTATTTTTATTCATTTATTTCTTTTTTTTTTTTAATTTCCCATAAATAACAATTTGTTGTAATCAATAATTTAAGAAAAAATTTTCTCTTTTTATTAAAATGATTTTTTCTAAATTACTTTTGCAAAAAAAAAAAAAATGTTACAATTTAACATTTCAGCTATAAAACTAACATGTTTATGGACGAATTTCTCATGATAATAACGATGATGACGTTTGACACATTTATTTATTTGCGGTATTAAAGACAGTAGCAGATGTAGTATAAAATAAAATAAAAATTTTTTCTGTTAAGAAATTGTTTTATTTTAGTTTGCAAAAACTAAAAAATAATATTTTTGGAGAAAATGAATTGCAAAAAAAGCGTCGGAAGGATTTACAGTCGTTTAGCCAGTTGGCCCTCATTGCACCAAAGTTTGCACACATATCTGCCGTACTCCGCGAGTTAATTTTATTAACATATTACGAGTAAATACCTATCAATTTTTTTAATCAATTTTCACAACATATCTTGCAGTGGTAACGGGCGATCTGAGGGTGGTTTAAGGTGAGTATCTACCTCGTGACGTCACCTCGCGATATCCACTTACACAACGGGATGTTAAAGTGTGGACCGACTCCTCTCAGAGAGAGGAACAATGTCTACAAACTGGGCGTCCCACTACGTCTGAAGTGCCAGACCGGTTATCCTTCTACGACTTACATAGAAGTAGTCTGTTGAGAAAACAAGTGCTCTCTTACCGAGAACCAAAAATTACTCTCAGCGCACCGTTAAGGTATATGAGAAAAGAACCTGTTGCCAAGTTATAGATAGTGAAGCTGCGTTCTGTTCTCATCGTCGGGCCAGGTTATAATGCTACGCATAGTTCAAAGACAGAAGTTCCATGCGACGAGGCCAGAGGTTATCATCAGTGCTGGCAAAGGTTACGTCCTCCTTTATAAAAATCGATAAGGAGTCATTTCTATACCTGATATTTTGCAGTATCCTTCCTGAGGGTATATGAAAAAGCTTCGAATTCCTTTTTTTCATTCTTGTCGAAATTGTGCACAATAAAAGACTCCATACCAAGTTGCAATTATTCGTATAACTGCTTTCCCACAAAAGAATTATCGGGGAAGTTGTCGAAAAAGTGATCCCAGCCAAAAATTGTAGGTTAAACAAAAGAAAAGAAGACAGATGGACGGACAGATAAGCTCACACCGATTCAGAATAGGTAAGTCAGGACCAAGTTCTTCTGGGTTCTGTGTACATTCGCACAAACTTAATGTAGCTGCGTATCACAGGGGTATAAAAATTGCTTCAAATTCTCTTTGAATGAAGGCTGAGTTATTTGAGCAAATTTACTTTGAGGAATTTTTATAAATATTCTATAAACTGGCGTACGAATAAGCAGACATATGCTTGATGTATGATTGATTGATGTTTCAGCACATTCAGTGTAATTACGGAATGAACGTAAAATTTGGAATAATAATTTGATTTTCTTTTTGTTTAGAAATGAAAATGTTCGTCATGTAAAAAAAAACTTAATGGAACTATCTAAAATTGCAGACGTATATATGAAAAAATAGAAATTGTTTTAAAATACAATGAAAGGAAATGTAGAAAGCAGTTATTGAAACAAAATGTCCCTATAATAGAATCTAATCTTCTATTGTAGTTTGATGTAGCAAAAGCAAGATAAAATATGATTTTATAAGAAGAACAAAAGGGGAAAGAAAGCAAAATGTTATGTCCATTGACAATTCGAAGCGGACAAACGAGCGGAAGACATTAGCGTCTTCCAGTACTAGAATCAGCATTTATGCACAAAAGACATCATATCACGGTTCAAACAAGTGTATATGAACATGTGTGGAAAATTATTGCAAAACATTTGTTTTTATATACGTGTGTATACATATCTAATATATATTTCGATATATGTTGTACTTTAATTTGAAGTAGAGACTCTCTTCACCATCTCTACGCATCTGCTGAAAAGTTAGTTACTCCGCTCATACTGCTTTTGCTTTTGCTTTATTTTTATCATTTTATATATAACGGCCAACAACCCATACATTGCAATTAATTGTAAATTGATTCGTATTTATATATATACATATATGTATATACATATTTATATATACGTATATATATTTTTTATTTGTTATGTATTGACTTTGACTTGAATTGGCTTTCAATGACTAAAGAAAATGGACAAACACTTATGTAAGCTAAAAAAAAAAAACAAAAGAAAATGCGCAAACGTGATGAAGTTGTACGCACACAAATACGTATGCCACTTACCCGGATCTCGTTTATCAAAAAGCTTTCATTGCGTTAAATGCACGCAATTTCATTTCATTTCATTTCAACTCAACTCACTTCATTTTTAGTTGTTTGTACATTATCGAACGCGAAGGCATTTGTAGTAAGGCTGTTAACACCGCAGCACGGATTGAAGTGCGGTTTAAACTTTAAGCTTTAATTATATATACATATATACCTATACATACTTACATAAATACATATATACATATTTATTTATGTATAAATGAATATTTGTATGTATATATATGTAGTTGCATTTATCTCTTAACAACTTAATATAAAGTATGGGATTTATAATCGAATCATGAGCCTTTATGAAATGAACCGCGAAATAAGTTCACCAAGAATCGGTGGAAACACTTGGCTTCACTTTTCAGTAGGATTTGCTTTAATTTAACAAAAATGAAAAACAACAATCAGCCTTAACAGTCAACCCACAGAAGCAGTGGCGGCAGCCAGTAGTGGTGGAAGTATTAGTAGTAGTAGTAGTAGTAGTAGTAGTAGTAGTAGTAGTAGTAGTAGCAGGGTAGCATTGTTACTTTATTGTTAAATTGTTTTCTTTCTTTCTTTCTTTCTCTTAACTAATGTTTAAAAACAATAAATTTTTGAAATTTATGTTGATATGCTTTTAAAGTTAAAGTCCAAACGCATAAAATCTTAACATTTATGATGCACTTACACTTACTATGCTCATCGGTTGTCCACACTTGCCAATATCATCAGCACCGTCCACCCAGCTAGCTAGTCTAACTCTTCTTTTCCTTTTCATTATTATTTTTTGTTTTTAAATGCAGTGGCAGTTTTCTTTATGCTCTTGTGCGCTGCGTTGTTTACGCACTGATAACAGCGGACTACGGCCTGATCAGCTGAAGATACCTTGTCGGCCTGTTTAAATGTAGATATTTATGTTGTATCCGTTTATGTATGTATGTATATATATATGCGTGTGTGTCTACATTTACGTTTATTTGTGCGCTTGAGTCTCTATTAATGCATTGCATTGTCAATGGTTTTTGATTTTTATTTTTTCTCCACATAGAAATTAAAATAAAAACCAAAAATAAAATGAAAAAACTAAAATGACAACTTCCTTTGCAGAATTTGATTTTTCCCATAAAGTAATGTAACGTATGAAGAAAACTCTTTTGTACGCAACAAATCGCACATTTAGCTACATCATCATGTAAGAGCAATAACGTCTGCTACAGTTGAAGCGGCAGCATCAGCTTTAACAAAATTATTATTTGCATTCGCTTCATCGTCATAATTATGAATTTAGTTATCATTTGCTGTCATTCAATAAGAATGGCTAATAACTGCATTCGTTATAACGATTTTTATATTTTGTGTAATAAATTTTTAGATTTTATTCTCGCCTTAACACGGTCATATAGATTCTCATATAAAGTCTAAAAGCCACACCCATATTGTATTCTTAATAAAACAGACATATATGCTTGGAAATGTCCATAGGTCCGCTTACCTTACTATCTCTAGTTATTTCTGCATTTTATATAGACCTCTTTGCAATTCATAAAGTAACCTCGACTATTTAGTTATTCGCACAGATATGCCTTTTGTTGTCTCAAATCCCCAGCGAATTTATAAGATTATGCCAACTTTCCGCTTTTTCGAATTGATTTCGCTTTTCTGTTGTGTTGTGACAGTCATTATACGACTCAGAAAAAAAAAAAAAATAAATAAATCATTTTTATAATAAGACTGGGATATAATAGACATAGTTGTTGTTGTATGAAAATTGAATAAAATCTCAATTTGAGTCATTGATTTTGAAAGTCGGCTGTATAAATGCATATGCATATGTAATCAGTATATTTGTGTACATGTATAAACTTGCATACGATGATATATGGCACAAAATTTGACATAGATGTCAAAAAAAGTGCTGCCGACGTAAAAGAAAAAAAAGTGGATGTTGACCCAACATTTAGTACACTAAACCACCCTACATTTACTCACATAAGTAATTTTCTAAATAGGGCGTTACGTGGGAAGTGGTCGACAAAAATACTCTGACCCGGGCCATTTTTAATAGTCTTCATGCTTGGGCCAAAGCAGGTACGTGTATCAAATTTCGTCAAAATATCTTAAAAACTGCAGTACGTTGGACACGAAAAGCAAGGCAGACGTAATCGATGCAGAAAGTGCCTCTGAGTCGATCGGTATAAAAAAGTGGACCCGTCCTACTTTCTGCTCAGTGCTGTACACATCTCCGCGGATTTAATATACACTTGTACCAGAAGTGTTGTAGGGTATAATAACTCTTTTGGTTATGCTCGCGCAATTTAAGTTGTAAAATCTTATTAAGTTCTGATAACATGGATACCTTTAAAAGTTAAATTGAATGGGTGGTGGAGATGCTTCTCTTCAAATAAATTTCAGACATCGTCTGGATTAACGACAAATTGTTGGTTTATCAAACACTATAACTGCAGTCCTTGTGTGCAGGTAGCTTGGTGTTGTTCAATACTTACCTCTGTACGGCTACACAACCGGTCATGCACGAAATCCAAAAAATGTTCTTACTAACGTGAGCTAGGTTAACCCATGCATTTCACTTCAAGAACTGGATGTTGCGTTAAATATTTATTTTTATACAGTTTATTACTTTATATCTCAGATTAAAATGTTGTTCTTCGCGCGTTTATTATTACATTATATAAACTATAAGCTCAACATTATTACGCGAAACCAGAAGTATCCAAAGTGAATTATGTATTCCACTTTACTTCTGGTGTTTTATTATTGATATTTTATTGCTCAATTGGTTATACATTCACCATTGAAAATATTGTCTATAACTGATCTACCACTATCTTTTAGAAATGACAAGTTTACTCTGTGATAAATACAACTGGCCTTTTGGTCATTGATTCTATCCCTCAATGGACACATAATTGGGTAACTAACTAACCAATAAGCCATTAAAAACATAGGTTAACCGAAAGAACTAATGTGCGCTGGCAATAGCGAGGAGAGTAGGACAACCTAGGCTAAAAATGCGAACAATTCCTCAGCTAGTCTTGCTGCATGGGACAGAATTTCTTCATACTAAAAGCTTACGATATCACTCTCATTTCTCGCCACAATAGGACACACTAAGATGGAAAGGAATTAAATTTACTTTACCAAGCCCGAAACTAAGCTTTATTTGAGTATTACTCAAATGAGTGTCTTTTAACTAAAATATATTCCATTGGGGGATGGGTGATTAAATTTGTACGGTTTACGCCAAAAAATTAACAAATTTCTTCATGTCGAATATGGAGAAAGAGATGAAGTCATATTAGTAAATGTAAAACAAAACAAAAAATTCTGTTCCACTTCAACTATTTATAATGAAAGACTTACTACGGCTTGATGCTCCAACATTACAAGCAACTTTTATTTGGTTACATTCGTACAACATAAATATGAGTCTTCAAATTAAAGAAGAAGCAGGAGACCATCAAACCAACTCCTTCAGGCTCCTGTGCACAGTTTTTGTTGCGTCTTCCTTTGCAATAAAGACAGGAAGGAAATAGTAACCTTCTAAATTAAAAAAGTAAGAACATTGTAGTCGGCCTGGGTCGGCTATTACGTACGTTACACCACATTGCCTAACGCAGTTATTCAGTTGTTTTTTTAATAATAAACCAAAAATAACATTATTTTCTTGCAAAAGCATTGTTTTTATGAAAGCTCGAATATTACAAAGTGCCCAAGGTATTATAAGTCCAAAGTATCATATCACGTAATCCAAATCTAGCAAATTCAATTTATTTTCTAAAAAGTTTAGTCTTCGTCGTAAAAAGCTAGAAAATAGATTCCCTCGTCATATAAGGACTTGCTTTTCGTGATAAATCTATACTTGTTGAGGTCTGAAAAGCAGACCGACGTGGTCTAAATCCCTTGCTGTTAATTTTCTTTACTAAATTGCTACTATGAACCAATTTTCATCATAAAGTTTAAAAAATGAAACCTCTTTTACAAGGGCTTACTATTCATAAGAAATCTTATAAGGAGTGGAATAGACGCATGTGGTTCAAATTTAATACATTTAATTTTCATGTCTAATTACTTTCATGAACAAACTTTAATGACGATACATTAACATAAAGAGGCCGTAAAGCGGTTTACATTTCCTGGGAATTCTTATATACGGGGGTTCCCACCTAAGTGGTCCGAATTCGTTAATGTTGGTTTCTATATCAATTTACTATTAAGAAATAATTTCCACCATAAAATATTAAAAATTATAACTTCTTACATATAAATATTCGGCGTTGGTAGGAACGATCATATGTGCGAGGTTAAAAAATTGGTCCAGCCGAACAAAATTTTCGCACCAATTAAGAACTCCGAAATACCATTACACAGCGGCTTTTATCGAAAAATTTTGAAAATTGCTATTTTTTCCATATAATGACTTTCCAAAATAAGGCCATGTATATGTAGTGGCCAAAAAAGTAGACTGTTCTGAATCGCTCTCAAGGGCGTTCGCCCATGGGTCATTACGATATCTTAAAAATTTCTATCTACATGTTGCCCACAAAACATGTGGACAGACAGACATATAGACCTAATTTTCTGAATTAATCGGTATAATAGAAGGCGAGTTATGAGCCTTTCTTGGTGTTACATACGTTTCTACACACTTAATACACCGTGCACCATGAATGGTGTAGGATATAAAAAACTTATGTTCTTGCTAACGTCAATTTTGTTAAAGCTCCGTTTTACAGAAAAGGCGAAAGGGTTAGAATTTGTTTTAAAGGAAGGCAAAATTATTTTTTCACTTCTTAAGCAGCAATTCATTTTGACTAAATTCAAAAATTTTTTGAATGTTGCTCTCTGCTGTTGATTTTATCTCTGATGTTAAAAAAAAACATAGTTTTACTTGTGCGTGGAAAAATATTTCCCTGCAAACTACAATAAATAACATATTCATTGAACAATTAAATAAAGATAGATATCTATGTATTAGTGTTTATATTCATGTGAGCAAGACAATAGGATTAACGGCGCCATAATCATTATATAAGATTGTAAAAATTATTACAACGCAAAACAATTCTGAAAAGATGCCTTCAACTAGTGAGTAGTGTTTATAAGGCTGATCATGATGGTGGTTGGCTTAGTGGGCCTTTGGCAATTTGCTTTAGCACAAGATCGTATTTATCATGCTTGATAGTTTTTGTTTATTTGTTTAATTATTTCTTATTACTTTTTAATTGTTTTTTATTATATAATCCATACGACTGTAATATTCAGTTTTCCACTAAATGTCAAAATACGTTAAGTTAATTAAAATGAAATAATCGCAAGGAGAGATTAGAAAAAAGAAAAAAACAAACTAAAATTCTTTATTTATTCAGCCATCAAATAAATCCCCTGCGTTTTTAAACTTATCTTTAAATACACCTTTAATTTCAAAATATAATTTAAATATTTGTATAAATTACAATTAATTATAATCTGTCACTATTGTTGTTGCTCTCTGCGTACACAATTTTTAAATGCATACAATTATTAATTATCATGTAGTTCAAATGAAGTTTGTAGTTAAGCTTGTATGTTTGCGTGTGTGTATATCTGTATGTGAATGTGTCTTACGTTTGTATAGCAAATACTCAATGTTTTGTTTAAAATACATTAATCAAATTAGTCTGTTTAATTTGTTAAAATTATCTCCCTGCACTTGTGCACGCCACACAACCAAAGCTGGCGCGCATACCTTAGCAAAGATATGTATTAATTGTTTTTACACACACAGATTTGTTTCTTAAGCCTTTTGTTTACCGTTATATGACTTTTCTGCTTTATTGGTAAATTTTTCACTTTAAACGGTCTCGCATAGTTTTACATAGTTATCGTACGTATTTAGTTTCTCTCTCTTACCTCGGTTGTGGCTGAAGGCATTTACTTTAGGAAGTGGCAGTGTGGGTTTCAATATATATTATAATTATTGCATTTGTTTTTACCCGCGTCTGATTGATTGAGTGACTGATTGACTTTATTAACCATTTATTTATAAGAAAAAAACAAGTGCAACAAATTTCTATGATTTCATTACTCGTAACTAACTGCTCTCAAGCAAAATATTAAAAAAAAGGGGCGTGTTTTTTTTATAAATTCAATAAATTGTAATCATTAACTATGCAACTTGTGGGGGTCAATAATTATAATTAGAAAAAAAAACCCGAGGAGTTTGTTGCTTAAGTCTTTTATAGATCGCATTTTCAAGGATTACGAACACGTATGCAATGAATATCTATTTTAATCTTTGTTGCTGCGCAATTTTTATATTATTTCTCCACATCTATATTTACTATTCGAGTAGTTGCGTTTATTAAAATTGTTATTCTCTTAAAAGTGATTCGAAATTTAAATAAAATATCATTAGTATTAGTATGCGTAATGAATACGAGATTTATAGTCACACCCGTTACTGTTACCGTTAGTTTGTCGCCTTAGCCACGGTCGTTCGTCTGTTCGTTTGTTCATGTGTTAGTGTCTGCCATCCGTGTTTTCGTTATTCAATTCCTTATTCCGCCTCTCCATCCATTTCATTGAACCTGCATTTGCGGACTTATGCTTTCTTTCATACCTTGCCATGTAGATTGTTGGCTTCCTGGCTTCCTTCGCCTGATCTTTTACTTGTTCTTTGCACCCTTCCGTCCACTTCGTCGTGCACTTTCTGCTTGTGTCCTCATGTGGTCCTTCGTTCCGCCCTTCGTCCGCCTCTTTGTTTATCAGCTTATTTAGTTCCATCGTCGGTCCCACCATTCGTGCCATTGTCTATGCATCGTCCATCTCAACGTCCATCGTCCATCTCCATCGTCTGTGAAACCGTCCGTCTCATTGCCTGTCCCATTGTGAGTCCCTTCGCAAGTTTCTTAATAGGTTTTTTCCTTTGCCCCTTTGCCTGTCGCTTCCCATTGTCCCACGTTTCGCCCGTTTGTTCATTCGCTCACTGTTTTGTTCAATTTCAAGCCAAAATCCCGACAAAGCTAATTTCCAATTTACTTCGCTGTTTTACTTCTGCGAATGAGCGAAAGGGAAAGCGAAAAGGCATGTAGAGAGCGCAAATATACCTTACAAAGAGCGGTAGTTGCGGCATTTTTATTTTGCGGAGATTTTGGACTCCAAAAGACTTTTTGATTTCATGAGTAAGGCGTTTTTCTGTTTGAGTAGATCAAATCTGCAAACGATTCCGTCCGTTGTATGATTACTACAGACAAAAAAGGAGACCGTAGTAGCACTTCACTTTAACCCAATCTGCTCAATGAAGAATTTATAGTTGGCGAAAGTATGTAATGAGGACATTGCGCAAGTTTCGCTTTTATGGTGGATGAAATCTTTTTTACTTTTCTTACATTTTTTATAAATATATATAAATATTTGTTAATATTTCTCGCATTTACTTTTCCCTTTTTTTTAATTTCTTTTCAGGTGAGTTTTTTCAATACCTCTCTTTAATTACCGTATTACTTCTTTTCTGGGTTTCAATGAAAAATTGCACAAATTTCATTATATACCACTTCGTACGGTAAGTGTTCTTGTTGTACACTTAATCGCGTTTTTTATTTGCTCCTTTTAATTTCATTTTTATGGATCATTTTATAATTATTGGTTTCCTGACACAATTTTACGTAATAATTTGCACTTGTATATCCTCTCAAGAACGTATACGATAATAATCATATCAATTCTGAGTTATTTTGGCTTTTGGCCGTAAAATGCGCGTCAATTTATGCCACTGTTTTGACAAAATAATTGTTACTTTTTGCCATTTACTGAAGGTACGGTTATTTCGTATATATATACATTTTTATTCTCTTACTGCTTCACTTGGACTTTTTGACATTTTTCATTTATTACTTTATTGGTTTGTTGGTTGCACTTACGTAGAAAGGATGGGAAAGCGTAGAAGAAATGAAACAGAAAAAGCTTCGCTTGGATACCCTCTCATTATAAATTGCAATTAAATAATGATCAGTGTATGTACGCGCAGCCTACAGAAAAAAATTTATATTTAACTTCAAGTGTTATACGTGGAAGTGTTAATGGTCTTTCCTTGAATTTGTACAAAAAACATTCGCCCATTTTCAACGACTGACAGAAAAAGTAAAGCGTAAATTTTAAAAATCCCTTAAAATATGTAATAAAAAATAAATAAATAAAGTAAACCAGATAAACCTGCTTTAAGGCAAATTTTGCATATCTTGCATGTACAAAAGGTTTGTTGGAAAATCATAGCTGCTCCTTTATTGAGGGCGTATAAGCGAGCTTATTAGGATTACAAGTTCAATATAAGACTTCAATTAATATGTTTTGCCGATCACCACTTCAATGAAAAAATGTATTCGATTTCTTAGCTTTGGACGAAACTATTTTATATTTTATAAGTTTGTTAATGGACGGTCCACACTGATCTGTAGAACTCAACTAGGAAACGATTTCATCCTTGAGATTTTTGGCAATAGAAAGGCTAATAAGTTAAGTCAACCTAAAATCTGGCGCTAATTTACATGATCTTAGGTTTATATCCTAACAGTCGATTTTCAAATGACGTCAGGGAATTAATATACCTTTGTACATTTCCGGATACATAAGAATAAAAAGTTTTCTAAAAGTTACCTCAATACATATCTTTGTTATATGTGTATGTATGATACTTATGATAAGCAGTGAGAGAAAGTCGAAACAGTTCAGGAAATAAAGCTTGAAGTTTGAAAATATTGGCCTTTGGCGGCCATCATTCATCGTATACGAATGAAACCAGCCCTTTTTTTACTAGTAAGTACAATATTTTTTAGACCATCTAGTATATACTTAGCAAGAAGAAAGGCTTGATACTGTTATTATTAATCTGTTATTATTATATATATATATATATATAGAGAGGGGGATAGAGCTAAAGATAGAGAGAGACAGGGAGAGAAAGAGGGGGATAGTCCTGCCGATAGGTATAGATAGAGACAGAAACCGGGGGTGGACACAGAGACAGCGATACACATGGATATGGAGATGGAGATTAAAGTTAGAATAAGAATTATGAATAGAGAAAACGATAGAGATAGGGACAAAGATAGATGAAGAAAAAAAACAATCGGGAGAGAAAGAAAGAGACAGAGAACGATGACTATAGAGATAGAGGTAGGTAGAGATGGAGGGGGAGACAGAGACAGTGGTGGAGATGGAGATGGAGACAGAGTTAAACCTACAATTAGAATAAGGGTTAGACTTAGAACTAGAACTAGTATTACAATTAGAATTAGAGATAGAGATTAGAGATAGAGGTAGGGATGGAAATAGAGGGAGAGATAGAGATAGAGATAAAGATAGAAACAGAGATAGGGATAAAGATAAAGGTTGCGAGATAGACAAAGCCGAAAGAGAGAAGGCTTAAGATATATATAGGGATAAAGATGCATTTCGCGAGACTTGTTTCATGCCAAGCCGTTCATCAGTTACCACAACTATTTGCTTCCGATAAACTTTCATGCTGTTTTGTTTAATGGAACTTAAGTTGAAAATATTCGAGACTTTCTGGCTAAACCTTAACTTTCTTACTACATACTATACGAAATACTTTACGCAGGCTTATGATCTTAGTCTGAAGAAAAAAATTTCTATTTCAATTTAAGCCTTTTTACAGAATTTATAGACCACAAGCAATCGGAATATACGAAGGTACAGACTTCTTTAAGGGGATTAGTTAAATAGATTATTCAAACGGACTTATAAGGCTGTTAATATGGCATTGAGTTCACATACCGATAGTTCGCATACAGTCCAATTGGGCACACTCGCTCAATGTTGCTCAGTTGTTGTTTGGGACTTTCGTTCTCATTATACTCCACTTAGAATTATTCCCGAGATCTACCGAGTTTACATTTATAGAAGACATCTCCGTAAAACGACCCCTCAAATATATATAAAAAGAAAAAGTAAATAATCCGTTAAGATTTGGGGCTACTTCGAATCCATTTCATGTTTTTCTTACCGGAATAATAATGCTGTGATTTGCGAGTGCTTTAAACGCTTTTAAACGAAATGAAAAATGTGGTTTGTATGATAACATTATTAGTGTTAGCACTAAGGTATAAACTGAAATCGCAGTACGCATTTCTCTTTTATTATATCACGCGCTGCAGCATTTTATTAGTAGACCTCCATAGCATAAATTAATATTTAACCACGTTACGCTAATCGCAAGGTGTCGGTCTCCGCAAATTGCCTCAAGTTCCGTCTTAAATTAAAAGATTCTTTTGTTTCTTCATTTTTTTATCCGCGCTTATATATTAATTCTTATTATTATTTCTAAATTCGTTTGATGTAAGCTTAAAGCTAATAGCTTTGAAGTCGCTTAACACAACCTCCTGTCCTCAAATATTTTGTTACATATTTTTTCTATTTTCGAAAAGGGAAAAAATGAAAAAAATTCTCCAACAACAGGTGCTTCTTTTCTTATTTCATTTTAATAGTAAAAAGGAAAATTTTTGTTCTCTCTCTTCTTTATCAGAACATGGAAAACAAAAAGGAAGTTTATACATTTTCAGATATATAAGCAACTGAAGGTAATCGTGTGTGTATACAATTTTCTGGTAGCTTTAGCGGCAGTCAAAGCTTCCAATCAATCTTGTTAACAACAATTTCAGGAATAGCGAGGCAAACAAACAATCAACTGACCAACTAAGTTATATATATTTACAAATGATCTAAGGTAAGGTAAATGCAAACAGCTACAACCGCATCTTTGAGCTATCTTGGTGGACCCTAATGATAATGTGCTGTCTGCAAACATGACTTCGTGTGCGTGTGTGTGTGTGTAAATGTTGTATTGTGGTTTAGCGCTGGATATGGGTGCGGTATATGTAACGAAAGATACACACTCACGCACGCATACATAAATACATATACAAGTAGGTAGACTCAATCGTATAAACGAAGAGAGAGAAGAGAACCCACAAGTTCTAGTTCTAAGTACGACTATATAAGAAACACAGTCTTAACAACACAACTAACTCTTGACGGACTTCTGAAGTTTGAGAAAAGAAAAGAAGGAATAACTTGAAGATGAATTAACTAGATATGCGCTTTGTGTAAAATGTAAAACTACTAAATGAAAATCTAGTTAATGTAGAAAGGAGTAAATTTTATGCGTGTTGTCTCAGCGCAAGTGATGAATGAAATCTAGTCTTAACATTAAACAACAACAATAACAATAATAGCAAGTTTATAACAAAGATTTTCATTTTGTTTTTTCAATGAATTTGTTTTTTTTTCTCCTAACCATCCAATTAACATTATTGTTGCTTTTGTTGTATAATGTATGGTTTATTGCAACAGCAAACCATAATCGATCTATAACTATAGAATATGTGTTTTCGTGTATATGTGTATGCTCACGTAAAAGTGTAACGATATCAAATGCATATAATACATATTTTGTTGTTATTCTACAGTAACAGTAGCAACAGTAGCAACAGCAACTGTAACACACTAAGAAGAGTTATTATAGTTGAAAACATACACATTTATTGAGGAGAGCGCGCACACACACACGCAAAATTATATACATATATACATTAATATATATATATATGTATATATATATATGTATACAGATATATTTGTATATGAATATACTTTATTGTTGGTTTTGTTTGTATGTATACATATGTATATGAATATATACATGAACACCTTTACAAAGAAACTTAATTCATAAGGCTGGACATCAGAAGCATTGTTTTAACAATAATGGCATCTTTGACATGTTGCTGCTGTTGTTACTCTTTCAATCATGTTTATATGATGAGATAGACTTCATAGATAGATTGTTGTTATTATTATGATTATTATTACTACCAGTACGGCTGGCCATTGCCGTTGTCGTTATACTATAGTCGTGATCGTTATTTTTGCTATTGTTATTGTTGTTGCTATTATTATTGGCTTTGTTGTTATATTCCGTAGTTCCACACAATCAGTTACAGTTTTATGTCTAAAAGAACAAAAATAAAAACAAAGTAACGTATAAGAACGACAACTACCGCCAACCAACAGCTAAGCACAGGCACACAATGTATTCTAAACCCAAACATTATAATGATTGAAAAAAAATTTTACATGAAATTGTAGTCGATATCTTTGCAATAAATCAAAACAAAAGAAAATAGGGATGTATGCCTAAGGAAATTTTTTTTGGAGCTATGGAAAAAAGCAAATCATTTTGAAACAGAAATATTTTAATTGAAGCATTCCTTACTAAAGGTATTAAACCCGTTTCACATTAAATTTCATAATTTTTCCATACTTCCAAGTATCATTTATACGATACATGACATGATTATTTTTCCGAAGGGTAAATTTTTAAAAGTGGCATAAATAGCTTGATTGGCTTTGATTTAACCTCGGTTCAGTACAGGAATTAGTGAAATCGTAAAACTTGCATGTACATGGCAAAAATTAAAGCTTGCTGTCTGTTTCTTTCGCCTCCTCTCTCTTTTACCTCTTATCCGTTTTTCTCGTATCCCACTTCCTTGGCATCTCTTTCTTCATTGCTTTCCTTCCAAAAGAGAAGCCAAGGAGAAGCAGCTGAGAAAAGAGTCAGAGAAGGCGGTAGGGAAATGGTTACGTTATACATATATACACATATATATGATGTTACCTGTACTCATTACATAACTGTGGATTTTAAAAAAAACATTGAAGTTCTGTATCCCCATCATGGTTAATTGTCAATCAAATTAGTAAATCCTTACAACAAGAAAGCAAAAAAAAAAATTTAAGATGCTTTGATTCTTGCTTAAGATTCTTGGGGCTAACACTATCTCTCTCCCTTCTCTTGAAAGAAGGAAAGGTTTCGTTTGGACAATCAAATAATTCTTTTTTCTCGTTATCGTTAAAATGTCTCCCAATATAAATTTTTTTATTATGTGTACGACCGATGGCCATGATTCGCCTTGAGTCCCTGAACCTAATCAATTTGTATTATTTTCTTTCTTTCTCAACTGATACGTTGAGTGAATGGTACTTTTCGTCGAAAATAGAGAATATCTCTTCCATTGACTGAATTCATAGTCTATCGATTCCTTAGTTCAATGCTTGATCTGTAACCTTTAGTATGTCGGGCGTTGGAACTTTGGGTGACCAATTTTTTTCAAATGTATTTGGTTCATTTTTTGACATATAGGCCCGCTGTGTTAGAGTCCACTGCTTTAGATGTTTCTTTTTTTTAATTAAAATCACAGGCGAAGTAATTCCATGACTTTTCTTTTCTCATACGTAAATTGGTACAGCGATAAGATACGCATAGTACTGAGATTTCCATTGTTACCTTGTTTTGATAGGTTTTTTAAAAATATCGCGTACTTAAAGCCTTCCTTGACAATTGCTTTAGTACCCTGCTTATCATGGAAATAGATGCTTTTTCATATTCGCTGAGCTTGTATTCAATGGGCGATTGCATCGGTGTAAGCTAACAAGGCCTTTCCAGTTGCTACAGTTTGTTTCAAAGTTTGTAAAGTTTCTTTTTCCCTCTATCGATTCATTCTTTCATTGGACGAAGCCCTCTACCTGGGCGCATATCTGAGGTCCTACGTAAAATTTGAATTTAATAAGGTGGTCAAATATGATCTGCTCATGAGGTTCGATTGAAAAACGCTTTAAGTACACATACATAGTCTCCTTAAAACACCAATTCGAAGTCAACCAAACACTATTCCAAATAGTCTATCAAACGGAACCGTCGTAATAATCGATGAATAAATTAATTTCGAGTTATTAACCAAACTTGCTTTGTTAGAAAAGAATATTAAAAGAAAAAATAAACTAAGACACAAACCGATACTACTAAGAAACGTTTAGCTGACTGCCTTTCTCCTAAAAGCCTTAAAAAAGAAATGATGTTCTTAAAAAGTCATATATATAAAAAAATTTTACTTTGTTTTTATCGTTTTTTGTTCTGTTCATTTCCCACACCAAGTCTGTTTGTTGATGTTTTCTTTATGATTACAGTCTTACAGTTATTTTATGCCATTAAAATTTTTTAACTCATTGTGTTAGGTTACCTTCCCTCTTTGTTTGCTATACATATATGTATATATATATATATATATATATATATATATATATATATATATATAAAATATATATATTTTTTTGTTTTATTTAACAATTAGATTGCTTTGCATGACCAGCCATGGTATGGCGGATGGAAAACCAATTAAATACATTGGTGGGCGTTGTTATAAATGATTAAGCATATAAATGAGGGGGAAAATATATTGCGGTGGCTTCTATGCTATATGTGTTGTGCTTGGTTCATTAAGTAATACATATAGAAAGAAAGAAGGAAGCAAAGAAAGAAAGATATAAAGAAAGAAAGAAGGACAGACAGACAGACAATAAGGAAAAGAAAGAGAGGAAACAACTGGTAGATATTGTGTAAAATATTTAAAGTATTTTATTAAGAGACATGCTTGCATACATACATATCCATATGTGTTTAAAACACATAGTCTTCGTGTGATTACGGTTTAAAGATACAAAAATTTATATTAAAGCGAAAACATCGTAAATGTAATCGAAACCTGTGAAAAAAAAAATAAATAAATAAAAGATACACTCGCATACAAGTACATTTATGCACACGTATAGTGAGACTTTCTCTTTAACTATCACAAATATGAAATAAATGTAAGACATATTTGTACATAAGCAAATGCCAGTAACAAATTATTATAAGAGGAAGGTTGCATATGATTTGAGTGGAATAAGTATCGTTATTCAACGCCATGTTTTCAAATATACATAATCTATGCAGGGACAACGAAGCTACGTAACGTGTTCCCCGCGATTTCCGCTAAGCTGGTTTCGTATAAGCGCACAGCAAAAGTATATTTCTAGCTGCTATTTGCAAAATAAGTTTAATATATTTTTCAATGGTAGCGTATAAGAAGTAGCACATAAAAGAAAAAAAAAGAAGAATCTTTCGATTATCGGGGGAACGATGGGGCAGTGAATACGTAGCTATAATACTATAATTTAAACTTTGGCCAGCAAAACGTTTAATTTGGATCCGCTTTTAAATATCAGGAACGAAATGAAAAGAAAAAGAGGAAGAAGAAGTAGATGACGATGAAGATGAAGGAAGAAAAAAAGAGCATTACAACAATCAAAGCCATTCATATAAACAACAACAACAACAAATATTCATAACTTAAGGGCAGCCCAGAAAATTTACAATGAATTGTTAAGCATGCTCATGTTTTCTGTATGATTTTTCTTGTTATTGTACTTGTTGTTTTTGGGTTGCAACGCAATAACAAAAACAAAACGCGTAATTACATGAATTTAAACAACAGTCTGTACGCGTTATCTGTTCAACCAGCCCTTTATGGACTAAAAGCAACAACAGTAACAATAATAAAAGCAGCAACAACAAAAGCAATAATAAAGGTAATATGTTTACCTACATACGTAGAGAGAGGTAATCAAGTGCATTTATATTTTTCTATATTAATGTAAGAGTGTATGTAGTGTTATATGTGCGCGCATATGGATCTTGAAAGTCAAAAGAGGCCATTGTTGTGTGTGCCCTTTTTATTACTTCTTCTTCTTATTTTTTTTTTATATTGTCCTTCCGCTTGTCTTTACTTATTGTCTTCTATAAAAATAATGTAACGCGTTCTCAATGCTCACTCGTTTCTTTTGTTATTCTATGCTTCATTTTATTCCCTAAGATATGAAATGTTAAACATTTAATCAATAAGTTAAACACACAACCACGCATATGAGCACATACATACATACAAGCAAAGATGAAAACTGTTTTATATGAAGTGTGCGTGCGTGCGTGCATGCATGCTGGCAAGCATGACTTTTTGAAGTAGTTTTAGAGTGAAATTGTGAAACAAGTGCATCATCGGGTGCCTCTTTACGGTTGCTATTCTCATATCACATAGTATCACGACTAAAAGCCGTTTTTATTTCTTTTTGTTGCTCTTTTTATTTTAACAAATTCACATCCTTTCGCAAAAGAACCAAATCGATCACAAAAAAAAAAAATAAGTAAAAACTAAATTCTCTTGGGTAGCAGTAAGCCAAAGCCTATGCTTGTATATACGCGTAGCGTTTTGTTTTTTTTTTCATACTTCATAATTTATGAAACATCCATCATATATAGAAGCATACTTGGGTTTATACGGACGACGACGCACAAAGTAAGAGGAGTCATCCTTATGAAATAATCATGGTTAGAGCTGCGTGTGAATGTTACTCTCAAACATATAAACATTTATTACTAACATCGTATTAATATAACATGCATACCTACATATAAATTGATTGCTTGCTTAGTTCTTGTGCCAAGATCACGGAATACGAACATTTTTTTCTTCCACCGTTTTGATCTTATTCTTGACAAAGTGAATGCACACACAAATTAAATTGTGTTATTTTCGTTATTGTAGTTATTATTGCTGTTGTGGTTTTATTAAAAAAAAAAAGAAAAAACAGGAAATACTTTAAATTTCACATAAAACATTAAATTGTTTTAAAGTAATTTTTTTTATATCGCAAACTTTTTTTTTGTCTGTACGACAAGCCTGTTGATTAGTTCGTACGTTCTCTACCCAATGATTCCATTGCATAAACCAATTGTTGCTACTATTAAAACTGTAAAACAATCAAGTTGACAATTGGTTGTTCCCTCTTGATATTACAACTAAAATCGCACAGTTCTATTGCTATAATCTGCTGCGATGTGCATGCTCGTGAAAAAACGCAATTGAACCGCATTATCAGATGTCTAAGTTCGGCAAGTCTTTATCAAAGCCGAAGGAAGAAATTAGTCGTTTAACCTCAGAAATCCCATCATTTATACTGCAGCCACAAAAGCGAATTAAAAACTCGAGCGTCGATATCATGAAACTTCGCCTTCTTTTCACACGCTACGTAACGAAGATCGAGTTTTTCAAGACCAAGTTCAAGTCGTTCTCATAACATTAAGCCACATTTCCCATAAGACGTGATGAGCTTTGTCGGAAGCAAAGAGATGTTGATAGAGTTCTATAGCCGAGTACTCTCCCATGGCAACACGCTTAATCGCCTATGGTTTTTTTGTTGTTTTCCTATTAGTTTAAGTTATCTGAAGCCTACCCAAAAATGTGTTAAGTGCTCTAAGAAACGGACTTCCCAAGTATAGTTTTATAGCCGTATTACAGACACTTTCAGTGCTGTGGATAATTAGACAAATATAAAAAGAAATTGATGACAGAAAAAGTGTTAGGTGCAGTCTGCGTTTTCGAAATAAGTTTCTCCGGAGACTTTCGAGTGATTTCTTGATAATTTAAAACTTAGCGATTCTAGGAGAGTTTTTCGAGAGCTTAAAAAAAAATTCTTCCAAACGAAATTGTCCGATTTTCATTAGCTTTAAAATCCTTAAGCAAAATTTTCAGGTTGGTTAATTGCAAACTTTCACCCTGGACGCAAACTTTTACTTTGTTCTTCAAAATTTATAACAAAGCTTACTTTATTGCTATGAGATCTCTACTCTCGTATAAGAAAAATTGTAATGTTGATAAGTGTGTTCGCTTTATTAATAATATATATATGCGAATGATTGGGGAGAGTAAGTGAAAAAAAACATATTCCTTGCAAAAATTGACTTTATTCATCAACGTAGCTTGCTCCCATACTAACATATTGATGCCTTTCTTGCAGAACGATTTCTAAAGAAATTCAAAATATGCTTCAACTTCCTTAACGATCACATCATTTGATCTAAATATTTTTTCGCAAACAACCGTTTCAATTGCATGGCAAATCTGACGAAAGCGTTGGGCTTGGCAGCAATTCAAACCTCTATTAACTAAATTTTATCATTACGCTTTCAAATTCACTGTTACTCTGACTGTAAAACGTAGCAGTGTTACGTACGAAGATGATCATTCGCAATTCTTGAATAACTTCGCAATTCTTTCTTTTTTGTATATGGTGTCAGGCTATGGAACGCTCCATCGAAATGGCAAACAATGGCAAGTGCTAGCGGGGTTAAACGCCCTCTAACAGCATATTACAATGCAACTAACCGCTAAGCAAATTGCTATTCTGTTGATTTTCGCTGTCACACTTAAGTCAGCACTTTCCGTTTTTCTGAATTCCCACATCACTAACCCGCATGATATTTGTACACTTTTAACACGCCTATGTTTTAATATACAAGGCTGGAGCCTCGCTATATAGGTCATGATCTAACTAAATGAAATAAAAAATAGAAATAATAATATCCTTCCAGAGATTGAAAAGCAAGAAAGAAATTTAGTTGAACAAAGAGCTCTGTACATAGTTCCTTCTTTCATTATGGTCTCCAGAAAAATTACTTCATGTAACAATGCACCATTTCTTGCACCATTGCGCCATTTTGGTTAAGCTGGTATGCTAAGGCACACTAAGCTATTCAAGCTAATTCTACAGAATCCAACTCGTTACTTAATGGCTGCCTATTAAATAAGCAGGCATAACGATAATTGGTATTTTGGAAACCACAAAATATCTTTGCAAAATGTTGCTAACTCTTCATAGAAGTATATCCATATCGTATGCATCCATATAGTTTCCTCAACTTGAAAAAAAAGTGATTCTCTTATAATATTCTCAGAATTATTTAAATTTATTTTAATCGAAGTAAAAGTTAAGTAATTCATTGATATATAATTGTAAATAAAATATTTCTATAATGCTGACAACCTTCAAATCCATTAGAAACCTTCGGAATTCTTAACGGTAATTAACATTATTTAATTTGAATAAATAATTAAGAGCGAACATGTAAAAATCACTTAGATTTTATTAACTTACTTTTATCACGTAAGGCTGTTGGAATCATATTTGAAAAAATGTTAACTGGCGTTAAGTTAGCCCATCGTGCGTAGTAGCTTCCATCTTTGCTAAAAGGTGACCTTTTTCCGCACCCTTCGTGTCTCCACTAAGATAATTAATAAGAGAACGACACTAAAAAATGAACAATGTGAGTATAAAAACAAGTATGTGTACCATAGCGACCCTCGGCTTAACCTCAATTACACCACATCACTTCCCTTAATGCAGTCATTCGTACGCCGGTTTTTCAAAACGAGGCTTTATGTAGGAGCGGTCGGAAAAGTTGTCTGGCCCGAAGCATTTGCAACAGTGTGCACCAAATTCCATTAAAATATCTCAAAATTGCGGGCTGTAGGATGAACATCATCAAAAATAAGACAGAAAAACAAACGAGCTGACGGACGGACAAAGTTAAATCGATTCAGAAAATGATTTTGAAATGGTGCGTTTATTCTAAGTCAAGCCCCCGGCTGAACTTAATGTACACTTGTACCACACATGTTCTAAGGCATAATGAAGAATGAAGAATGTGATAAAGAAAGAGAAACAACATTTCAGGGACATAAGTCTGCTCCAGAGTTTCGAAATATCTTGAAAGACTTTGAAAGCTATCAGAAAAATATAATTTTGCTACAGTCTTGGCATTGCGCCATTTGAAAAACATATCATATGTGACATGCTCGATGGTACACAAAAAGTTATATATTATGTTCATGAAAAAGGCGTGCTTTACTTGAAAGCCCTCACATTAATTGACGCGAACTCCAAGTTGAGCCATCGTCATTTTTTATATTTTCTCGTCAGAAAGAACTAAAAAATTAGGCTGTCGCCATATAAGGGATTGTTTGTCACGGAAGTCTTTATATTGAGTGCTTTCCTATTTGACCCAATTAAGTTTATTAAATTACTCTTATAAACCAATGTCGTAAATGTCGTAAAATGTCGTCTGTCAAATTGCTATTATGGACACATTTTTACCATGAAATATTAGTAGTTTCAACTTTTTACCATCATAAACGGTAATATTCAAAGGAACGGTTATATTGGCGGCGCTTCAAAATATTGCTCTATCCGCAGCGAATTTTTCGTATCCGTTTAGAATGCCGAAACAATATTACCCAGGGATTCTTGTCGGCGAATTGGAAAACTGCAATTTTTTTCATATAACGTCTTTTTGAAGGAAGGAGCTGCAGCAGTGGTAGTTTAAAAAGTTACCTCATTCAATCTATTTTCGATGCGATTTATTTTTGGGCAAAAGATTGCATTCAAGCAAGTTTCTCAAAACTTGCCTTCACCCAAGAACTCATGGACACATATCTAGAGGACAGACAGACAGACAAGCTTAGATGGATTTCGAAAATGATTCTGAATCGATCGCTATAATAAAAGGTGGGCCTGCATTAAGATTAAGTGACGAGTTACATAAATTAGCTCAATGGGTCGTAAGTAATGTAGGATGTAAGAATGGTTAGCTGTAGTAACTAGATAGGTAGGTAATTAGATAGGTTTAGGTGGATATGTTTTAAGTAAGCAAATGGATAAGTAGTTAGCTAGGTTGTGCGTAGATAGGTAGACATGTAATGTTTGCAACGGGAATTATTTATATACAAACATATCTATAAAACTTTTCATATTTCTATTCAAATACACACCGTTTTAAAGGAAATTTATTTGGTCACAATTTGCTAAGGAGTTCTTTCTTTCAGGTAATAAACAGACATACAGCAGAAAGAAGGAAAGTACTAGTGAGAAAATATAAATATCATTACTACGTAACGCACAGACGTACGGCACAGAAGAGAATAATGGCAATTTAAGAAAATGTGTTAAGCCTACATGAAGAAGAATTTCCACGAAAATAGTATATAAACATGTTCACCTCATTGTGGACATACAGTTGATCTTTTAGGAGAATCTCAACTCTAAGGGTAATGAAAATACTTTTGCAGAACCAGATATATTTTGCAGAAATCAATGTGTACGTATACCCGACTATCTAGTAATTGACATACCTACCTGTGTACCCTACTTTACTTACCTACCTACCGACCTATCTGGCTACCTAGTTACTTTGGATCATTTTTATTTTTCTACGTTCCTACTTGCTCGCCTACCTGCCACTCTTCCTGTCTTTCCACCTTTCTAGATTTAACTTTTTTTACATATGGAAGTATTCTCCAATGTTTTAATTTTTATATATCAGTTATTTTGCCGTTTAACTTTTTGGAGTACTTCGTAAGGTAGAGAAGACGCAAAGTTGGGATTTTTAGCAAAGATATAAACTTCAAAATATGCGAGCTATTCTAGTGGGCTATTTTCGAAGTGAAGGTCTTCGTAATTTTTGATTTTCGATATTGTTTTATTCTTTTTATTCGAATTTAAATTTATTTTGGCCTTAGCGAAATAAAATTTATTAGTTATAACGTATTTTTCTTTGGGCTCACCCTGAGGTGCTATTTTCAGATTTATTACTATTCATCTTACACCTTACACTTTCTCGCGAGAACTCTTTGGGCTAACTAACCGACATATACTACAACTTAAATCTTGTCCTAGTGGCAGGAAACAAAATACTTTTCCTCCAGGCCCCTATACTGCTTCTCTCTTAATTAATTGTTTAAATCAATGTACAGTTGCCTAGAGAGACGGAGTGTTAGTGCATATCGAAATATTCGGCAACTTCTTTTTTGTGAATTAACTACATTTGCTTACGAGACAGATTCTAATTCTTACAAATAATGGCAATAGACAAGTGCTTTTATGTTCATCGTATTACGAACACTACTTGCATTGGCTCTTTATTTCAATTACCGACGGCTTCACACAATCTCAAAAAGTCCGATTTAATCGTACACATCTAAGGTGTTTCTTGGATTTTCCGGGAGTGATCTTACAAATAAGCTGAACTGGATAAAATGAATTTTCTTTTAAGACCTCCAAATAATTAAGTGAACCAAGTTGCAAAAATATGCGAATTTGATTTGTTCATAACAAGATTTGTCACTCGTTGGCAGAAACCACTTAAGCAACTCTTAATGCTTTCATGAGGTGCACCTGAACATTGTTAGTTTTCCAAAATAGCAAAAAAAGGGAAAAATGTAAAAAAAATGTCTAAAATTTATGTTCGTCATATGGCGATACTTTGATGATCACTATCCTAAACCAACGACAACCAAAGCAAACGTAGTTACAAAATATTTTAGTAACTTTCGGTGGGTCCATTGGGCGATTGTGATTACAATCATCTTTCATTTGCGCTAAGCATTGAAGTTTGTAGCGCGTTTTGCATAAATATCTTTGCAGTGTCTGCATGCCACGGTTCCTTCTTTTTTGCAGGCATGTTTGTATGCATGTAAAACTTTTACCTTAAATTTTGAGATTTCTGAGCCAGTTTTTGTGAACGTTCAAATCATAGACGGTTGACAGACGACAGACAAACGTATGGAAGGACGAGCGAAGAGATGGGATATCTACGCTGATCAAAAATTTACATATATGTATATATGTGGTACGTCCGATGCGTTATGCGCGTTTTTGGGGAGTTCCAAAAAGAAAACCAAGGTGGATATACCTCTATTTTTTGTGACGGGCATAAAACAAAAATTTATATGCTGTTGTGCCTTTTGGCCGAAACATTAAACATTAATAAATAAAATTTTATTACCGTTGTATAAGCATTATATAAGCATTATATTATCGGTAATAAAATAAAATTTCAATTCAAAGTGCTAAACACTAATTGAGCCATAACCCAACCCATACTGCAAGCAATTGCTTTGTGTAACTATCCCGTATTGCAAAATAATTATTACCAAACATTAAAAATCGATTTAATAAAGTTATAGCGCGGAGTATGTTAATAAAAGTCAATAATTATTTTGCAATTTTCTTGTAAAGCCGTAAAAGAGATTTTTCTTTTAACCGACCGGATCTCTAGTAATTATATTATGCCTACTATCAAAGCACAGTTTCATGTCGATCAGCCTGTTGCGAGAGCGAACGAGTAATGAAAGTAGAATTGTATCCGGACAGATTTATTTGAAACAGGCTTACGTCATAGGTGTTAGAATACAAATCTTCTCTGGATGATTACTTTAAGCTACTAAATTAAATGGAGTGAATTGTAAGTGTTACAAAGTTGTTATGCTCAAAGAAGAATGCTGGAACAGACAGGTTTCATGCTCGTTACAAATTATTTTTCCAAGACTACAAAACAAGAAATCTATCCGGTTTAATTAAAAAAACTTTATAAATTAATTCTACTCGTACGATTTTTATATATTCGAGAGACATTTAATAACTTTATATTATCTCTGCTATCAGGTTTTCATAATATTCGGTTATTGTTAAGTCTCTATAGCAATTTCTCACTTTTGCAGAAAGATCAAATATAATCGTAAAGTGTTCCTTAAGAATTTCATTTGTTTGATGCTATACACTCACTATATTACATATATTTGAAGAGGTACATTCACAAATATTTGAATTATGGATTTACTATGTTATGCGTGATACTTCCAAGTAACCTCCAAAATAGTGTAAGGCCAACAGTGCTGCAGAAATCCTTAGTATCTCTTTCACAGATTCAAACGCACGCTTATGCGAAAGGAATTTCATAGATGCAAGTTTTGATATTGACCTTTTTTTAGATCGCACATATTTACAAAAAATATCCCTGTCCTCTGAAAAACGTACTATGAAAGAGAACATACTATGAAGAAAAAGAAATAGAAAAAGTGATAGAACGGGTTATCAGACTGACCAGTAAGGTTGAATAATAACCTTATAAATATGGGAGTTACGTAATTGTCAGTGAGCTTGCTTTAGCTAACTTTTCAATTACTCCGATGAGCACTGACTAAATTAATTTCTTTGTTCACACAAGGATATCTATTTTGAAGTTTATTTTTGGACCGTTACAATGTTTGAGTAACCTGAGACACTTTCTGTCAAAAGAAATCGACAAAGGAACGCCAATTTCCTTGTTCATATAAAAATGTACATGTATTCTGAAGCCGACTTTTAGGCGGAAGCATTATTAGAGAAACTTAATATACTTTGTGGGAAGAACTTGAGAAGCGTAAATCGACGGGAATGAATAGTTACTTTGATAACTATTTCTAGACCATATAATATATAGACTTATACAAGTCAATATAAATTCCGTAGAAAATCTATAAGAAATTAATATTTTATATAATTCCAAGTTTTATTTGGATGTTTTATGTTAATCCTGTCCGAAAATATAGTTAACATTGTTAATGAACACACTCTTTTATTTTCGTTCTCTTGTTTCAATAGCGTTAACAAATCCTGAAAGATTTATAGCGAAAACGCCCTGCTAGGTGAGGTTAAATCAAAAGTGGTGCGAATAAATGGAATCTAATTTTTTTAACTGGGATTTTATAAAATGATTGGTCTCTATATAATATAAAGTTGCAAAATTTACATCATTTTTTTATTATTCTTTTTATAGTGGTAATAACTAGTCCAAGAAAAAGCTGAGGGACACCATGCAGAACGTATAAGCACAGGACACATATAATTAATTTTACACCACTTGTCGTGCGAAGGTGTATGAAGTTCATGCGAATGTATGCAACAACCAGAAGGATTTGATGTAGACGGCCTACCTTTTAGAGCACTCGGAATAGCTCTCTGTGTATGTTAGTCTCTCCGTCTGTCCGTCTAACATACCTTTAGAGTAAGTAGGTGTATATTAAGTTTGCGTGGATATATGCAACACCCAGAAGGATTGGGATCGATTTTTTTCTATTCTAGTCCGTTCGTCTCATTCATCTGTGTTCAACATAAAGTTTGCTAATTTTTGAGAGTGTTTTGGCTTTTGAAGAATTTGCTATAGCGTTCGGTCTTCGGTGCGGATCAGACCACTTTTTTGACCATTTCCCATATAACGTCTTATCTTGATAAGTGGTTAAATGACCAACTGCAGGATGCTTGCTGGTGGGCTGTGACCCACTATAGCATTTTCACTTCTTTCATTTTGATATTGCAAAAAAAATTTCTTATGTTTTTCTTTGTTTTTAGAATATATTTGCAATTATTTAATGGATAGACCAATTTTTATTATACAGATTGCAAATGTCAATTATATTATCGGACAAGAAAATAAACCAACATGTAAGTTGCAATAGTCATTTAGAGTAATAATTTTGCAAATTTTTTCAATAAAGTCTGTTCGATTTTCCCGTTCGAGTTTGTAACGTTTAAAAGAAAACATTAAAAAATACTTTGCCTGCCTTAGATAAACTATACAAGCATTTAGGAATTCACAAAGTGGTGATTCATCGTTTATAATACCCAATAGCTCGAGAGCTCTATTCGAAATATGTTTAAGACTTAATTTATACAGATAGCAGAAAGGAAAAATATTATTATGTCTCATTTGCGAGACATATGCACAAATGTCTTGAAAAAGTAAACAAATTAAATAATTTAAATGCATAGACATAAACTGCAATAATATAACAGCAACGAAAACAATAGCCGTAATTCGCAATAGTCATGTTTATAATGATTGGATGTCAAATTCTTGTAAACTTTTGTATGAATGCAAATAATCAGAAATGAAAAGGTCAAAGTATATCCAACAGACAGACGGCGTATATGAATATGAATACTGCGAATACTCTAATAATAGAATCAAATAGTACAACAAATACAACAGAAACAGCTCTATGAGCATTACAATTTACTTAAGAAAGCTGGTGTGTTTTTGTGTTTTTCTTTTTTCTTTATGTGTACGATGTTGTTTGTGTATTATTTGCCTAGTAAAACTGAGTCATTCATTATATCGATTGAGTTGATGGTAGTGATGTTCTTTTTGCTGTTGTTGTTGTTGATATTCATTGTATGGTAGTGGTTAAGTGATACATTAGTGTATGGCACGAATCACGATTTTGTGCTTATTTAAAGTTCAACTTTAACCAACAGCAACAACAATAGCTACTTCAATAACAACAGCAAAAGCAACACCAATCACTTGCTAGAGGTGTCAGTCATGCTTTTACAGGCGGTGGGTTGTTGTCTGTTTTCTGTGTTTTTGTTTTTTTTTTTTTTTTTTCAAACCAACTCACATACGTTGCACTGAGATTCTTGTCAAGATTAATTTTTCATATTTATATTTTCGCACAAGTTAATAAAAGGTCTCCAATTAATTGTCTCTTTTTTTTTGTTTAATAAAATTAAAAATTAATAGCAGTTTAAGTAAATAATATACTTTTTGCTTAATGTCTCTCGCTAGTGGTTTTATACGAGGTGTTGGTATAAAAATTAAACCGCAGTATATATAAAGCTACTTGTTGCAAGGCTTTTTAAATATCTTACAGGGCAAAAATGGGAGAGAGAGAGAGAGAGAGAGAGAGAGAGAGAGAGAGAAAAGAAAAATCGAGTAAATAAATAAAACCGTTTAACGTAAGCGCAAGCATAAGTAAGAAAAGCCATTTTATGGTTCCGTAATTGTTAAGCATGACAGTTTAAGCAGCCATTTATCAAATTTATTGACACTCATCCATCCGTGAAGCCTTTAAAAATAAACATGCATACATATGTACATATATATGTACACACACATATATATATATATATATATATATATATATATATATATATATATTACGTATACGTATTTATACGCTTGCGCATCTATGTACGTGCATATTTTTCAACATTGCCCGTAAAACCGTTGCGAAGTATATATTATGTGAAGTAACGTTTGTGTTCCTGTCATAACTAAGTATGAAACCAAAGCATACGCACAGCAGATTGGCCAAAAGGTTATGTGTGCATGCATATGTGTATGTAAGCCGTTGTTGTAAATGATTTCGTTTTTTATATTCATTTGCAATTCTTCTCTCTTTGCTATTTTTTGTTACTGGTTGGGTTGATTGGCTGTTTAACTGTAAACGATTATGATGACGATGACGATGACCGAAGGATTGACGATGCCTCATAAGTTGGCTGGCGTTGTCTTCCCTTGTTTTTCTTCAATAACGAAGAAGAAACTTCTTTTTTTTCCGGACATATTATGACGTCACGACTTCTTTTCCTAAATATGAATCAGTGGCTATAAAACTCCGAACTCTATTAAAATAATAAACTAAACGGAAGAGGACGAAGAAGAACGTGAAAGCATACGAACGTTTTTAAAAACGCCTAATTGATGGCTATCACTTAACATTTCTTTTGTTTGTGAATTTTTTTTTGCTTTTATGAATTAAGAGAATTTTAATTCATGCCCGTAAGTCTTTGTTTGTGATTGTTTTTGAAAGATTTTTCAAACAAAAGATCATAAAAAGCAAAAATATCATATTTTGCATACATTAGCTCCACACGTTTCTACCTGATGCGAAAACAATGGCGTATGCTTAATGCTCGGTAGTAAACCTATGTTTAACATAATGCAAAGTGAAACCGTTATGGTAAGCAAACGAAAAAAGGGTCTTTTCATATCAAAACTATGAAACACGTGCTAGTCTTCGAGACTAATGCTTGGCAATGCCAAATGTTTGGAAAGTGTGATATAAAATAATGATATATTTCTAGCTGCAAAGAGATCAATAATTTCGTAAAAATATGAAAAATCGAAATATATTAAGTGCTCTAAAGAGATCAAATGATCATGTTACATGTTCTTTCCTTTCCTTCTATTCGAACTCTTAAGTCTCAAGAACGAGGAATAAGTGATATAATGCTTTCCACTAACCGACCAATATATTTAACAAACAAATAATTATATTTAAAGATAAATAATAGGTGCTTGCATGTATTTTGGTTAGCGACATTTAATGGCGAAAATGATAACGATGAATAAAGTAGTGCGAAGGATCAACCTTTCTCTAAGCAAAATAACAGTTTTCCCTTTTTTCCCTTTATTGAGTTATTCAGTGTATACGGACGTTAATCGTGGAAAGCTCAAAATTGCACTTAAGATATTCATTACTGTTGTGTAGTCTTGTTCTTTGTTTTATTTGAAATAACTTACGGCCGAAGCCCACTCAAGACTGAAAATGCTTTTGTGGGCCCTTTCAAGAGTGTCATTACTTTCCAGAGAAAAAAAAGAGTTTTTACTACAACAATCCCAAGCGCAAAATGTCATGGGTTAGTCCGGATCGAGAGAACCATGCACTTCGATGCCGAAAGGCATATTCGCTAGATATAGTGCCTTCTAATTACCACTTGTTCAGATCGATACAGGATGGCTTGGATGGCATACGATTCAGAAATAGTGTGCAAACGGAAAATGATCATAGTACATGCAAGCATGTAATACATTCTTTATAATGGTGAGAAAAAACAACAACCCACACTTGATTTTGATCACCGCAGTCGTTTCAATAAAGAAAACAAAGTTTATATTAGGCTGTGAGAAAATCTTTTATACCTATTATCGAAAAATAGCGAAAAAGCTAAATATCCATGCGATATAATATCGGATGAGGGCGCGATTTATTTTTTCCCTTTTTGTACAATGATTAAAGAGTAAAAATCCAGAGAGCAGAATTCTTCTCAGCTTATGCTGCATTGCAGCCATGTCTTTTGATCGATTTTGCCCATTTTCAATACCAACTTACATGAAATAACATCCAATGTCCTTCCTATAAACTTTCGATTTTCAAGCTGATACCTTTATTTTTTGAAGCCTGGAAAATGCTTGCCAAAGATATTAATTACATAGACACGCAAATGAACATGCTTAGGTCGATTCAAATCTTGAGAATATATGTTTATTGGCTCATAGAAGATTTCTTTTTAGATATTGCAAACGTCTTGATAAAAAGGATATACCGACGTCCTTCCTTAAACTTAATCGAATCTTTGGAGAATTTTTATACAAATTTATAGTATTTACAAAAACAGTACACTTTACGTTTACAGTATATGTTAAGTTTGGTGGAAACTTTCAACGCCTAGAAATATACATCACAGATCGTATTTAGTTAGTGCAAACTGCGGTTTGCTACTGGTTTGTTCCGAACGTTATTGCCTTAAAATTCTGCCTAGATTATCACACTTAGGAAGTGCTTTTATTTATTTGTTGTCTATATATTTTGCAAACAAATTTGAATTTGAATTTAAAGGCTGACGAATATTTTAACCAATATACTCGCCTGCGTTGAAACATCGAACTCATTTGAGATTTAAATCCGCGACCAATAAATTGGTAGTCCCGATCCTGTGCCTATTCGGCTACTCACGCGAATTCGAGTGCCTCTACATGATTCTTTTTCGAAATAACCCTCTGTGTATTAAAGAACTCGAGCATTATTCAACTTTGGCTTATCAGTGATTTCTCTTGGTTGGAGAGTTTTTGTCGGTGAAAGTTGCTGCATTTTTCCTTCAGATGCTCTCACAAATAGTGTTGTATAAAATAAGATACATTTGAGAGATTTGATCAATAGGACAGAGTTTAATTAAAAAATGGAAAACCGTTAAAAATATTATTTATAAGTGCACGGTAAAGCACCCGGCATTTGGTGAAATTACTTCAGAGCATATTTGTATAACAAGCAATTACGAATCTCCGCGGGAAATCAAATTCAAAACATTAAATCAAACACTTCGCTCTATTATACCTAATACAAGTGTTGTGGTCTACTTTTTTTCATAATATAGCAAAAAATATACTTTTTGCCATACAACTTACGTTTCATAGCAATTTCTATATGGAAGGGGCTCCGAAATTTTACTTACACACATCTATATCTCAACTAGTTGTTCTAGATCAATTTCCATCAGGAACTCTATAAATTAAGTGTTGTTGTTGAATAACATTTTCCTTTTTAATGTTTATACGGGCAGGAGCACACAAGACGTGTCGATGTCATCCGCGTCGATTTGCTTACGCGCTAATTTATTGGGAGAGATTTGAAAATGCACTTTTTTTATGTGCCGGCTCTGTGCAGGGCGCAAAGTAAACAAGTCTCGATGAACAATATATACCGTCTCCTATAATACATAAGACATACATGTGTGCGTTCTAAATTGATTTGTCGCTGGTGGGATAATACTGAATTAAATGCGCCATCTAATAACGTTGACTGGCTTCCTTCGGCCTGATATTGATGCTAACGATGCGAAGAGCGTTAAATTTTGGCACCAACCATCGTATAGCTCTGGAGATATACATCATTTCTTTTAATTTCATATATATATTTTTTCCCTATACGTTTAGCAATGTCACGGTCAAGAAGAAATGTGGAAAGAGACCAAAGCAGCGTCCGCACTCTAGTGGGTGTGGGCCTAATCGATACTGACTGACCATTCATTACAGCTACGATTAAACGTGGTCCACTACAGCAGTTTGAATCGACTTTCGTATTGATTCGTTCGTCGATGCGCGGGCGCGTTTAAATGGATTCAGGGTGCTGTAGCACCCCTAAAAAAAATAGAAAAAATCGTCCACGCCTACCCAGTTTTGTAGTGTGTCATAATTTTATTTTTCTTCAATTCAAAAACCCCATAGAGAATATAAATTTATGGCCACATTCCAATTCGGAGAGCACCAAGCATGTCCGCCCATTCCTCTATCCATCTGGCCGTTTGTGCAACCGTATAGAATCTGCGGTAAAAATTCTCCCGTTTGCAAAAATGAAGACATGGGCATACAAACTTGCAACAGGCTTTTAAAAGAACCCGAACTTTTGAAAGGAAACGCTTAAAACATGCTCACATGTTGAACTGCAAACACATTTGCTTTCCATGTGTTTTGGTTGTTACTCGTTAACTACAACAGATAAACGATATAGGTTTCCACAAAGTTATTCTACAAAAATAGGATAACGGTGATGGATCTGAAAAGTTCGCTCTAAAGCGAATATAATTTTCTTACTTCCCTTATGTGTTTTTGACTCGTTAATGCACTATATTTTTGGAATTTTTCCTCTTGTCATATTAACTAACGGGTGTTTAATAATTTTGATTTTTCATCATAAGTCATTATATCAAAATGAAAATGATTTGAAATTACATTTGAGTAAAACACTGGTAGTTACGAGAGTTTTAGTTTTTTCCATTTTTTCCTAAAATTCTTCAAATTATCAATAGAGGTCATAAACATTAAAAGTTTTTATCTTCTTGTTTTGCTTTGTTTTTTGTTAACACGAATCACTGAAGTTATTGTTGTGTTCTCTGAAATTTAGGAGAACGCACGAACACATCCGAACACATGCCAATACATATATTTACGTATACTAAGATAAGCAATCACTAAGCGCTACGATTTGTATCTGTTAGTCTTTGGCTCAGTCTCTGTTTTAGCCGCCACAGCTATTGTTTACATCTCAAAATTAAATGATACCTTATCGGGTCATAAAAAGTTTAAAAAAACCTATTGTTTTTATAACTTAAAAGCGTGTAAACGTGTCTGTGTGTGTGCGTGTCAGGGAGTGCGCACTTTTTGGAAACTCTCATATTTTGTTGTTTTTTTTTTTCTTAATTTAAGTTAACTTAAAACAGTATCTGATTGAGATCTCCCCTCGGTTAGGTGACAGTTAAGTTTATTGAATTGAAAACATGGCAGAAGAACAGACAGACAGCGCACCAGCAAAGCTTGAAAGATAAAAAAAGACGTAATGTATATATATGTGTGTGTATACATTTATGTATATAAAAGAAATAACTGGACACTTACCGCCCAAATGGTAAACACTTGATTGCTGTGTGATATGTACGGATGACTAGAGGGAAATCACAGCTAAGGCTGTCAGTTTATATCTTTTGTTTTATTTTTTATTATTGGTTTTTTTCCCGTAATTTTTTGGGCATTTTATGCTTTGCTTTAAAAAACAAAAAAAATTGTTTTTCGCTTATAAGAAAAAGTTTTAGGAGTGTTTGTATGTCTATGTGTGTTCTGGTAACATATAGGCTTATAACGCGTCTGCCTTTTGAATTTTTCATATGGACAAAAAGACCAGCCAACAATGATGTTCGATTACAATGATGGCGATTACTTGTGATGTTGATAGTTTGTGACGAGGCTTGGCCTCGCATGTAATGTACTGTTATTGTTGTTGCCAGCGTTGTTTTATCAACGGTATGCCGCAGTGTTGAAACCATTTGTGCACACAACATACTTTCTTCCAAAACGGCATTGGCCTGTCTCTACTTAAATATGTAAACTTATATATGCATATATATATATATATATATATGTATATATATATATATGTATATATATATATATATATAAATACCTGAATAATGAAACATTGCCTAAATATGGTTATTCGCTTAATGCGTACGTAGCTATATGTGTTCACGTACGAGCCCGCACGAGCGCATTTTCTTTACTATACGCACATCTCTCTATTGGCTGAATTTGGTCAAATACGCAATAGATCGATTTTATATGATCATCAGCATCAGGCATCATCATCAACATCGATTGTATTCAAACAAAACAAAACGCACAGTTTTTCTTATATGCTTTTAGCGTTTGTATGCCATGGCAGATTGTGTCAAAAGATATAACTGAACGTTTATATATCTGTCTGTCTCTCTGTTTGTCTGTCCAATTGTCTGCTATTACTTTTTTCTTCTTCTGCGTTTGCTTAAGACTTTTACGAGTAAAACTTTTTAGACTTGGCGGCAGACAATCAGTTAGTTTAACACACAAATAAATCATAGACTCTCTCAGATACGACAGAATCAAAAAAATAAAAAAAAAAACACAAAAAAATCCATTTTTGTACATATTTTAAACAGTTATAATCCTGGTTTATATAACCAAAAATAGAGAGCTGATGCCTGCGGTGTGTTGCTTGTTACTCAGAAAAATCCACAAGAAATTCTTGGCCCTCCCAAAATGTGAATCATACATAGGTTGAAAGTCAACACGCTTTACATAAAAGTGAAAGTCTTGATATGTTACCCGAATGCTGGTCAGATTGCGAAGCGCGGCCATTTATGTAAGTAAGTGTGTTTGTGTGCGTGTTTGTGTATGCTTTAAACTTTGATTGTTTTAAACGTAGGCTCGGCATTAAATTTTAAAGAAATGCAGCATTTACATACAACAACCTGCAGCAATAACACTGAATATATGTACAATTGACACCGAAATCGAAGGTGATCTGCATTAAACAAAGAAAACCCATCAATTTACCTTACCCTTAGTTGAAGCCAAAAAAAAAATTAAATAAATAAATAAATAAAAATAAAATGAAATAAAATTCAAGCAGGTATTACTAAGCTGCAGCCAAAGTAACACAAGCGCGACAAGGGTCTTTTTCTTAATGTTTTAATACAACATCAGTCTCTTGGATATCATATGACGGTAGTGTGGCCAGCCACAAGCTGCTGTAGCTGGTGAATGTGCCTTTAACACTAACCAAGGTTATGGCGTAAGCCTGAAAACCCTAAGCATAGCATATACAATAACAACAAGAACAACAATATCATCAACAATCTAAAACAGATGACAACAACTTTTTTTCCTCCTAACCAAAAATACAAAAAAAGAAGAGCATTAAAATAATGAGCAAACATGATGCAATTTTTTAGGGAAGCCCTACACACACACTCGCACACACATATCACACCAGGCTCACATGGGCATCAGCAGCAGTGGTACCAGTTTCATTTGTTCGCCTTTTCCCTTGTTGTTTGCGCTCCAATAAACCAATAAAATAGCAATTAATACTCAGTGGCAGGTCTGAAAAGCCATTAAGGAGTTGATTAATGAATGCTTAACACAAAATAAAATCACAAAAAAAAGGAAGAATTAAGGAGTGTGTACGTTCACGTAGGCTCCTTGCTCCAAAGTCGGTCACACACACACACACACACACACACACACACACACACACACACACACACACACACAAGTATGCTGCAGACAAATACTGGAAACCGAAAAAGTACACGACAACAACATTAAATGATTAACAATGATATGAAATGTTGAATGGCGGTGAAGAAGAAGATGATAGCACAGTATCCATGCAAACGAAAATTTGTGTAAAATGACCGTTTTTATGAATGCTGCAATCAAAAAAAAAAAAAAAAACAAAGAACAGCAACAACAACAACAATCACATTAAAAAAAAGGGGAAATTGAAGGAAAAATTTCTATAATATAAGATAAAGCTTCTCAGCACAGGTGTAGAGAGTTTAGGACAGCAGCTCAACTCGCTCGTAATATCTCTTAGATAAATAAGGGGAATGAAACGAATATTGTTAGTACGCTACTTCTTAAGATCTTATTGACCTTATTTTGGTTTTTCAAGAATACATTTTTGTAACATTCGACATTTTGAAGTCTAAGGTATTAATTTTTATGCAGTAAAATTCCTCTATACAAAATCTTAGGAATTTATGATGATTGATTAGTTCATAGTTGGAATCCTTGACTTTCAGTAATTCCTTACCTAGACCTTAGCTTTTTCTATTCATCTTCTTAGGGTTGAGCGAAAGTTGAAGGATTTTTAAGTTTCCACAGGAAAACTGCGCAGAACACTATTTTAATTTTTAAGATGAAACTTATGTTTCAATGCTTCCGACGGGATTTTTGACATGAAGCAAAGATTTTCGTAGCTTTATTGTTGATGGTCATTGTGTTACTAATACGAGTCGATAAAAAATTGTGAATTAAGCGAAGTACCATCAGTCTGCCTTTTGTTTTTACTTCTCATCGTTAAGAACGACTTTAAAAATCAGGCACAGATCAGACAAAGATCGTCAACATTATAATTCCTACATAGGACATTAGAACTTTGCTCTTTTCCTGAAAGTACTTGTTCGGGTTAAAATTCATACACGATATTTGCACTGATGTGTTGTCTGTAAATCTGATTAGAATGAAAACTATCTTTCTTGTAGTTCTGGAACCTCAACTTGAACTGCCGAAGATTCGAAAAACTTGAAGATAATGGAAAGATTTGTGTTTTACTAAAATGTTTAGCTTTCGCTTTATGTCTCATACAAGTATCAACGGTTAGCGTATGCCAAGAGGACCAGATATTTACAATAGTTCTGCTTGAAAAATGCACTTTAAAATTAACTTTAAATTGATCCTTTTCCTTGAGTAATACCGCACTGGCTAGACAGGGTAGACTCTCTCATGCGAAAAACAGTATTATAATATTTTCTAGACGTCAGTATTTTTTTTTTGAGTAATTGGAAGGGAAGATTGGAAGGCTGATTATTTTTTTTTATTAGCTTCTGAAAGTAAAAGAAACATTAAAGAAAAAGTTCGTAACGTTTACAAGAAACTTCAAATACTTTTTTCTTGTGTTTTAAATAAATTTTATCGAACCGAAGACTTAATATTCTGACTAATTCGCTATTTTTTTGGGAAACCCTTTTTCCTTGGCTCCATGGAAATAAAATAAATAAATTAAAAGGGAGACTTTTTCTACCTAAACCCAGTAGTACGTTTGATTACAAGTAAAAAGATTTTTTTCTATATCAAATTCTTGACAATAACACCTCGTGCTAATCCTCAAACGACGTCTGTCAAAATTTCATCATGTCAATGCACGACATCGACTTTTGTAAAGAAAAATATTTTTTCATGCCTGATATCGGGAATCGTTTGCGGGTCTAAGTTTTTTTTTTTTAGATGGCCAATCTCTCAAGTGATGTCTATTATTCGCATCTAAAGCGTTGACAGCCAGAAAAGAGTAAGGAAAGAGAGAGGAAGAGAGAAATAGGAAGGCGGTGGTCATAGCCTAGATGTGAGCCCCCACTACAGCCACGACGAAAGGTAACTCTATCGCACTGAGATTTGAGCACGCGAGTACTGACTTTGTGATCGCGAATCTTAGCTACTCGGCTACTCATGCGGATTATTAGCGGCAAAGGGAAACTAATGGACTAACTTGAGTACTCTTGACCAGCTATACTTGCAGGTCTTACAATGAATCTTTGAGTTACGACATCTAAACTTAGGATCATCCCTCCTTTTGAACATGTTAGCTTTACTGTATAGTTATATACAACAACTTCTATCTAAAATGTCATCAATCCTTTCGATAAATTTTTACATCTAAAACGTTTTGGCATCATAGTTGATAAGCTACTGAATAATTCTTCAAGTTTACTTTACGATTACTGTAATATTTTTTCATGTTATGCAGATGTCTGATCAATAGCAATTTTTCTTCTAATTTTTAGTCTAATAATAATTCAAGAGAAAAATTTTTTACATATTTACAAACGTATATACACACACACACACACACACACATACTAATACAGGAGCATAAACGTTAACCGCATTTGACCATTTAGATGATAATGCACAGTTAGATGGAAAAAATTTAATGAGTTTTAAGTTTCTATAAAACGACAGCCACCACCAGCTCGCACTATCAACAGAGCACACGAAGCGAACACTCTCCAAGGAATTTCCATACATAAATAGTAATAGAAATTTTCTGTTTATTGGAAAAGAAAAATTGCAGCAACAATAACTACAAAGCAACATAAATATAACGTCTGCAAACCGTTTAGAAAAATGTTGTTGTTTGTTGGAGATTTTTTTTATTTTTTTACATTTTAATACAAATCAATTGAACATCAATGTATCATAAATTTGAACATTTAACAGTATGTTGTTTACCGTTGTTTGTTGCACAAACACACATACTCAAACACGCTAATACAAATGCGCACAGCATATAACACAATATACAAAGAGTTTTCACGAGGATGAGGACATACGGGAGAAATGCAAAAAACAAAAAAAAATTTGAACAAAAAAAATAAACGGCAAATAAAATCAATTCCGGCACTATGCTCTCTCACAGAATGCTTAGTTAGTTACTTAGTTAGTTAACGCCTTACGAAATAAAACACAGCATCAAACTTAAAGCACAGGTGCGCAGGTGCAGCAGCCGACAATTTCAGCGTTAGCAGTTCAACGAACAAACGTAAAGATTTAATAAACCAACATGTTGTGATAGTGATGGCGATGGCGGTACGTATCGATCAAACCCCAATTCGCCTTAAATTCAATCAATGATTTTATAACAACGGCGAATTTCAATTCAGTGTGCCGATGCTGTGCAATGCCTGACAAAGAGGGAGAGAGAGAGAGAGAGAGAGAGAGAGAGAGAGAGAGAGAGAGAAAGAGAAAGAAATAGCATAAGCCAGTTTGCAATTGACTTGTAAGAGAATTTCTGTTTATGATCGAACCTTTAAGCTGCGGTTGCAGTCACGGCAACAGCAGGTTGTGTGTTTAAGCGCGCAAAGTGGTTTTCAGTTGTTAACGGCTCGCCACAAGGCTAACAACAACAAGCTCTGTTTATCTAGCTATTCGTTTTGTTTTGTTTTTCATTTACGTACATGTGTGTGTGTGTGTACATGCGTGTTTATACGCGCTTCTGCCTCGATGCGTAGAACGTGATTTTCCAGTTGTTTTCCAATATTTGTTTATTTAAAGAAAATCAAGAAAAGAAATTTATTTATATAGTTTTCGCTTTTTTTTTTAAATAATTATTTTAAGCGATATTTCCCGTCTTCAATAAATAAACGTTAAACCTAATTTTTTTAATGTGTTATATAAAAAAAAAAACTTTTGTCTGAAAGAATTTTGTGTAAAAAAATGTTTGTAAAGTGAAAAATTAAAAATTGGTTAAAAAATATTAAGAAGAATTCGACGAAAATATAATAAAAAAAAGAGAAAATGTAAAAAAAATTTTTTAAAACTAAATTTTTTTTTATTAAAATACATAAAAAAACTACATTCCATTGGGAAAGTCTTAAAAGGATAACAGGATATTCTTAGAGAGAGAAAGAAAAAAAAATTCTTACAACTTAGTCATGGATACGGCCAGTACCTTCTCCATATCCTATGCGGATTGGATAACCGAACCACGGTAACACAAACAAAAACTGAAAAAAAATTATTACATAATTAATTAAATTTACTTGATTTTTATATTTAATCATAAACTGAAAGAGACAATTGTTCAAGTGTGTGTCTTTGCGTAGGCTACCAGCACAGCGTCCGATGAGCCATAAAAAATTATAAAAATCTTTTTTTATTGCTAACCGAAGATATCATAAAAAAACAAATTTCACTTTTTTTTCCTTCAATTTAAAGTTTTTTGTTTTTTTTCTATACTGTCTTTTCTTCGCGTCAGCTCTATTTGCTGGTGTTAGTGTATCGTTTGATTTGTTTTATTAGCTAAGGCCTAGAAATGCTTTTATATGTAAATGAGTTTTGAAAATCTACACAAATCAGATATTTTAAAATCTCGCTCTTTGAAAATCTTCCTAAGCTCTTCAAGGGATTTTTTTTTTAATAGTTTTGTTGTCGTCGTTATAGCCTATCATCATATTTTATAATTAAGAAACCGTTTTCTACAATTCATTAAAATTTAAATCTTTTTCATTAATTCTTCTTTCTTTTCCCCCTTTGCTTCTTTTCTTCGCAACAATGGCACTCAACAACAAAACAGAGAACACTCATAACGTCGGCTTCTCTATGCCGTATAAACAAAGATTAAGATTTTTGTAATAATAAAAAAAGAAAAATCTAATATTATTAAATAAAATAAATAATAAAAATAATCAAGAAACCCCTCCTGTTGTGCGTCACCATTAGATGACATCTCTGCTTTAGTTCAAGATATTAAATCGTATACTAATTTGCATAATATTGCCCCAAGCGTTATTTTGGGATTAGTGAAAATTTTATTTCAGTTCTTATATAATTTTTTAAAAGTTTTTCGTCTCACTAAGAAGTTGACAAAAATCTTTCGTGTATCAAATTTTTAAGTCTAAAATAAAGTAACTAAGGAGTATCTCGGTGGCCCTAAGGACTTTAAACTATTTCGATGTGTAGATTGTTCTTTTCCTCTATCCATCCGAATATACGGTTACATTTTGTGTTCTTGTCCGAATATATGCTATACGTTTATGATTTGAATTTTTCTCAAAAATTTTATGCTAAGAAAATGTTTATACAAATCAAAAAAATTTTTACGTATATATATACGTATATACATATATACATATATATATATATATATACCCCAAGTTACCTAGATATTCTTTGGTACATAGTAAACTAAACTTTATATAAGTATGTGTGTGTATATGTAAAGTTTAGTTTACTATGTACCAAAGAATATCTAGGTAACTTGGGGGACTATGCACAATTTGGATGTATAAATCATTCTTTTCCTCCTCCGCCATTGTATATGCATTGCAATCAGTTTTTGTCCAAAAATATGGTATACATGTATCGCAAATATGATACACATGTCTGATTTTAATTTTAAGCAAAAGTTTTATATTTAGCAAACACTTAGACTAAACAAAAACTATGTAGGTATACGCGCGTGTGTGTGAACATAAAAAGTTTAGATTTACTGAGAAGATGGGAATATCTTGGTGGCTTTAACGACTTTAAGCTATTTCGATATACAGATCCTTCTTTTCCTCCATCCATCCGAATATACGGTCTACATTTTCTTGTTTTCTTGTCCAGAAATATGGCATAGATTAAAAGGTCTTAATAATTTGAAAGAATTGTACATTTAAAAAATACTTACAACTATCTAAGGTTAAAGTTTAGATTTATTAAGCATTTAGCTAACTCCGGAGTTTCTTCAAAACAACGCTAAAAAAATCATCATAACGTTGAAGTTTTTCTACCTTTTTTAGCCGGCATCTGTTGTGTTGCCTTATGCATCGACAGTACCACAGAAAAGCCCGGAGTATGAGCAAATTTCCGCTATTTTCCAAAATTATTATAAAATTTTAATATACATAACATTTTTCTTTACAACTATTCGCCAGAAATCTTCTCTTGTAGTATATTAAAATGTTAAAAAGATTTTTTTTGCATAAGCATGGAGTTCGTAAGCGGTTACAACCGTTATATTCTATTGATAGCGGGAAACCTAATTACTCCCTTAGAATGAAAACATTCGTGAAACGAGACGTAAGCTGTTGACGGTTTTATTCGCCGGGCCTTGTCTACATCGCTTGTCTAAGTTGCTAAAAGATTTAAATATGGCAGGTCTTTTTAATTTTCCACTTTCAAGGCAAACACAATTTTGTAATAAAATCAATAAAAACTTACTGAAATATTTCTCGCGATAACTTCTGTATTCTCTTTTTAATAGGATCTATCTTGAATTTTTTCCATCGAATAAGCAAAACATTTTCTTCTTCAGAAAATATTTAAAAAATATTTCGAAATTGCTGTCTATTTTTCCATTGCGAATACAAAAAAGTTAGTCCCTTATCGATTTTGTTTACAAAACGCTTATAAAATGTGTGATAAAGGACAAACAGTATATGATCAAGAGGATATGAGATGATTCCATATTTGGTTTCGAAATCTACGAGCAGACTATGTTGGAGTCAGTTTAACTGGCTTATATTGCACGAATATTTGAAGGAAACGATTACCTTCACCAAATGTCAGCCACCTTTGATTTCTTAATGAGCGGGAAAATTTGGGTATGTTTATATATAATAAGATATCTTTACTTGCCAACCATTTTTGGCTCATGAATACAAGTTTCGGACACTTTTGGACACTTAAGTGCAACAATCTTAAGGCCGAAGGCTTAAATTGCACAATTCATAAAGAAGATCGTTAAAGCACAGCAAAGTTAACAGTTTTCAGTTTCAAAGCGGACAAGTTTTTGCTAAGTGAAGTATTAGCAAATGAACTTAAGTCTAAGTGTTAAAATGCCAAAATGACATTGATTCCCTCATCTTATGCAACAATGTGTTGCTCTGCTTGTAATAAATATTTTAAATGTAATCAGTTTTTAATGTTGCATACAGAAATATTCTCTCTGGCATTCTTAGGGCAATGCAAGCGTAGCAAAGACTCTTTCGGCCACGTCTGCCTTATTCAAGAAATGTCTGCTAAATCTTATACAACTCAAGCATGTTTCGATAGTTTTAAACTTAAAAATTTTAATGTTTTTTCTCCTCGTCTTCTTCTTAGGAAAAGCTTTGTTTGCTTTCGTAATCTCTTAAGTTTTTATTGATTTTCTGTTATAATAATCTTTTCTTTTTTTTCTAAATTTTTATTATCAATTTTTTAAAATTTAATTAATGACCATCGAATTTTTGCATTTAATCCTTCACATCTGGACATATGCTGTTGACTTAGAAAGCATTAAAAAAAAGATCAATTTTGATCTGTGTATGAAATTGCCATTGTTTTGGTTCCCACAAAAAAGGGTGGTTTGGTGGTGATCGTGACATATTATTATATATATTCACGGATAGCTATTTACTTCAATAGGTTCTGTTTCGTCTATGAAAGGGGTGGGAAAAGAGGTGTTATCCTGGCCTACCAAACCCTTATTAATGGAGAATAAGCAGCAAACACTTTTTGTTGTTTTTGGCTTTATTGCTTGTCACTGTGATTGCAAATCCCTTGAGTTTGATTATAGTTCTGCGCTAACAAACGAAATGTTAACTGACCCTCAAGGGGGTCAATTTGGACAAAAAACAGCTGTTGAAAATTATAAAAAAAATGATGCATAAAATCTTATACTTTTTCTATTAATTATATATTATGACAATTAGTTTTTTTATGCTTTAATGATAAAAATTCTGCTACATGTGTGACTATTTTTGTAATTGAAACGTGAAAGAGTTACATTTTACTCTAAAATTTTACTTTACGTATTTATAAAAGGCGTTCTTTTAAAAGAAGTTTGGTTTTTTCATTTTTGGTTGTTGGGTTTATGTTTACGTGTAAAACGTAAATTTTAAAAAACCATTAATTATTTTATCTTTTGTTTTTATATTATTGGTTTATATTGATTCTAATTAATGCGATATATGTGTAAGTAATTTATGGCCCACACCCGAAATTTAAACGGACAAGCGGTTATAAAATCAAACACAAACCAACAGATAGTCACACATATACCGCACGAATTCATTTTCTATTCAGATACAGTAACAACAATTTCTCTATGCAGGTATATGTAAATTGATACGATATGTAGGTTTTGAACTATTGCGCGACTACATTTTTCGATTCGATTTGCTTAAGATGAACTTTAAACAGGTGTTCGAGTTAGAAAATAGTTCGTAATGTATAAGGTTTCAGTTAAAAACTAATCTTATATAATTGTCCGATTAGATGTTGCTTAACATTCGTAAATAACTTCTTTGAAGTCAATCATAGTCTCTTTCGGATTAAAAACGCTGAGGTTTAAGTTTTTCTTACAACACTTAGCATTACAATCCTTTTTAACATTTATAATACCTTTATGCTGAACGATGAACAATAAACGAATTCGCAATAAATTGCGAAGAATACGAATTCTGAACGAATGAAACTCTTAAGTATATATTGAATAACCGCTTTTTTAAAAATTTAACTAAAAAATCAAGGTTCACATTGACCACCAACCGAACGTTTAAGTTATCGGAGACTTTACAAAATGCAGCGATCGGGAATCGAGCAGGAATCGAATTGGCCACGCCCGTCTAGCAGTCCGTCCATATGTATCACTGTAAATTAGGTTCGACATGTTTCCTTTTGTCAGCAGTCGTGGGTAATAAAGTTCAATATGTAAATAAAAACAAGCAACTGAATACTGTCTTTAGCGTAAACAAACATATGTTCATCTAACATTCGATTTACGTTGTGTCCGCAAATATTATCAACATTGACTTATTCAGTAACGTAAACTGATTTTTTTTTTTTAATAAAAAGCTGAAAAAGAAAATCTGGCTTGTTGCTTTGTTATGGTTCAGATTTTGTGATAATCTTGTCCGTAAATATTATATACATTTAAAACGTGTTTCCCTTTGCGAGAAAGGTGAAATAGAAGAAGTAAAAAGGCCCAAAATAAATTTTAGATTAAAAAGCATTTATCACAGAGCCTTTCTTAGTTCACAAGCGCCTTCGAAACACATTCCCAAAACTTTTTCCTTTGAAGGTTTAATGCACCTGTTCCATTCGTTCTTTGCATTTGGCACAAATTTTTGTTAGGGCTTGCACTTTTGTAAGAGCTTCGGATGGCCTAATTTACAAAATTCGTTTAATTGTTTTCCTTCGATTATCTTAAGTGTTGTAAACGGCAACCTATCCCAACGCCACTTGCTTGCTCGCTGTCTTGCTGCCGTTTATTACTAAATAAACTTAAGAAGATTTGAAAATAAGTGTAGGTTTGCTAATAAAAACTTTTAATAATATGCAGGTTATATTTTCAGACAAAAGGAATACAGTGTTTTTCTCGCATAATACACCTTAGGCAGCAGGAATTAATTTGTTACATGTCGGATTAGATCAATCTGCGCCAAGAAAGCATAAAACTCAGATCAAACTGGATCCTAGCAATAGAAAAATCGTAAAGCTTTGAAAATTCAAGGTTTATACAAGGTTTAGCACACTGTACCATGAAGACTTTATTCCCAATTGAAACGTAACTATAAAAGTTAGAATTTATAATAAATAAAACAACTTCCGCTCTGCCTTATTTCTACAGTTTATTAGAAGACCTAAAGACTGACATTTCTGCAATGCAACTGACATCATTTGTTTTGATTCGAAAGGGGGGTAAATGGGACCTTGTGTTTGGTTTACTTTTGAAATCGGTCAGATTAGTGTATTCGATCCAGTAAGTGTAGAAAAAGCTGATGCTTTCAGTAAAAGCCATAGAATTATCAGCTTTCTGGGTAATAAGATTCAGAGTTGTCCAGACGTCTGTTGTGAAGTTAATGAAGGTAGCTCTAACCGTCGCCTGTTGTTTTTCAAGGCAAATTAACTATCAATATAAATAAGTCACTAAATCAGGAAAGCAACACTTTGTTGCTCTCTATAACTGCAGACATCTTTTAGAAGCATTCAGTATTTGATCACTGTTTTGCTGAAAGTTTTTATAAGGAAATTTTCCATATAAATATTAAATCCTTCTCAACGGAACAAGTTTTTTTGTACCGTTTTTGTTTCTCTTGCAATTTTGTTATAAAATTTTTATTGTCAATGTTGATCATAAAAATTTATAAGCAGCAAAATTAAAACATGCAATGTACATATCCTCTTGCTACACAACAAAGTATTTCGAATGATTGTTATATGAGATGCAATCGCAATTGTTTTAAAACAAATCATAATGAATGTAAAACTGAGTTTTCCACGGACGCATGTACGAATATGTGCTGAAGTTATTAAGGAAAAGCATATAATGAAATATGTGTAAGCAGCTGTACATATAGTTAAGCTAGAACGACCGTTAGAGAACAGATGCGCTCTGAAAAGATAAATAATTCACAGCAACTACGTCGTCTCACAGAGACCTATGAAAACCTTTAGGCATTTCTTTGATTTGATTTGATTCTTAAACAGTAACACTAACAACAATAACAACATGATTGAGAAAGCATATCATGTTGAAAACATTTTTCAATTCATTTTGTCATTCCCTCGGACAACGTCCATGCAAAGGCAGGCACCCTTTCCTTTATATAACACATTTTTTCTTCTCTCTACGATAATGTTGCATGAACATCATTAGCATAATACTTTATATTTGAAGAAAAGATAATGAAACGCAAACAACACAAATAACCCGAAGCCCGGCCTAACACTACAGAAGATGCGGTCGAGCGTATAAGAATTTTTGTGATTAAATTTTTTTCATTCTTTTTACTACTAGATATCTGGCTGGTTTGGCTTGGTTCTCATATGCACCAGGACTAATGTCATTCATAGTATTGGACATAACAGTGTCCGAATTAGTCTGCATTCAACAGAAAAATCAAAGGACGTAAAAGCCTTGAGATGCTGCTAAAGCTTATGCAAATTACTTTTTTTTGTTTTGCTTCGTCTTCTTGGTATATATCTGCCTATTTTTCAACCCTTTTGCCTTAAGCTGGACGCTGAAGAAAATTTAAAAAAATTTAGTTTTGTTGTTGCATGAGAAATACACTCAGGTAAAAAAACATGTAAGACTTCAAGATGAAACAACCCCTTGTTGTTGTCTGCTATTCTACACTATACTAAATGCAAACCCTTTGCTGTTTGTTATCTTCGTGTCCATTCGAGTTTAAAATTAATGCATCATCCTCCTCATAATCATCTAAAATAACAGCTAGGGCAGCGGCAACGTTATGGACTAAACCAAGTGTATGTATAGATGAATACGCAAAAAAAAGGAAAAATAACAATAAGAATCCAATGAAGGCCTTTAAGTTACTTTAACACCACTAAAAGAAAAAAGTGATATTTCATCATGATCATCGTGATCATTATTATGATCGTCATCGTAGCCATCGTTACTAGTATTACAATTTGTTATTTTTGTAGTTGTGTCGTTGTGTCGCTGCTGTGTTAGTCTGCTTTCATTCATTATGACCGAGATTACGTCAAAAATATTGAAGAAGTTGCTTTTCCACAAATTGAAAGAATGAATGAAAGAATGACTAAATGATTGAGTGCCTAACCATTAAAGGATGCTTTTTTTTTTTATTATTACTTTTTTATTCTGTTGTCCTGTGTGTAAAGTTAACGATCTTTTCTTTTTAACGAAATATCAGTGCGTGTGAGAAAAACCTGAAAGACCAAAAAAAAAAACGAAGAAAACAAAAACAAACACATCGTTTTCTTTTAATGCCGTAAGGCGTTCGTTATAATTTTAATTATGTATAAAAGCAGCGGAATGATATGTGTAATAAAATCATAAAAAGCAATAACAACAACATCAATAATACCCAGGTTTATACTATACGCAGCATTGTAAAAATTGCGCAGTATAAAGACGACCACTTAACAAAAACATTGTTGTCAAATTGTAAAGAATGAACGCTTGGTTGACTGAATGGATGGACGGATGGATGTGTGATGGCTGTTTAGTTGGTTGCTGTTGTGAGGATGATGGAATGTTTTCTTATCATCATTGTAACACATCAGGTGTTTTTTCAAGACATTTTTGTTTTTCTTTTTACACTATTTTTACTTTTCTTTAGTGTTAATTATAAAAAGTCATAATTAAGGGTTTCTTCGAATTTCTTTTTTATAAACATAAGTTTTCAATTTTATAAGGGGGTCGCTCGATATAGGGAAGTTGTTCGAGAACAGGTATAAAAGGTGTCAATTTTTTCTCGCACTCAATTAAGTGAAAAATTTACAAAATAAATAATTTAATGTCACAGTCACAGAATTGAAATGTGATAAGCTCTCTCTTTACAAAGCTCTCTACAAAATTTCTTACAAATCCGTCGGCACTTGATATATAGAATAGTAGACGGCTTCGATATATTTTGCATGCAGTTTCTCACTTTAAACTTTGGCAAATGTTGTTCTAAGAAGAAAGTAATTTACATGTGTTCTCTTTCTGCCAATTCTGATGGAGAAAGGCAAGGAAAGGGCAGATGCCAAAACTTTCTATTCGAATGTTTGCTGTTAATTACAAAATCTTTTTGTATCGAAAAAATCTTTAGGTTCAAAGGAAAGAATTTGCCTCCTAAGTCGTACTGCTTCAAAGAAATTCGTTGCTTAATAATTGAGTTTGCAGAAGAACTCACAGCTGTTGCAAAAATTTTTCTTTAGTACAACGAAACCTTCATAACATTCCGCTACACCAACATACATCAACACTAGAAACTAAATTTATGCCCTCGAAGCATTCGAGAACATCTCTTCTTGAAGCTGAGGGGCAATGAAACCAGCGATAACGTTTGTCTTCTACGGTGAGCGCACACTTTCAGCGAATGTCATAAATATCTCACATTCCTTGTGAGAATTTTCGTAAGCTTTTTGTAATGCTCACTTTGAATAGACAGAATGTGTAGAATAAGTAAAGGGATATTTCCGAAAATATAACTTATTACTGTGACTATTTTTTCCTAAATTGGTAGCACTGTGACAAATTTAACATCATAAACGGCATTAGCTTCTCAGCCGCGCTTTGCTTTGTGCGACGCGAAAAGTATTTTTCCCGATTTTTACTATGTCTGTGAAACAGTGCTTCCTGTCTATCAGGGGACTTAAATCTATACACATGATGCACATGATGATGCAGCGAATACTGTGCAAAAGGTGAGCCAAGACCGAAAAGCAGTGCCGAAGCCGCCCAAAAGTCAAGGTGAAGTTAACAGATTTCTTCAATTATCGCGGTGTTGAACACGGTGACCTTCCAAGCCATTAGCAAGGAATATTATTTTAGGTTGAGAATTACTTCGAGAGCCGAAAGGGCTTTGAAATTATAAATAGATTTAAAAAGGATATATTAAGTTGGTTTTAGTATTTGGACACTAACTATATCTTGGTGTTCATGGCGGAATATAATAAACGTATAAAGAAACAGTTCTTAGAGTTTCCGTAAGCTTTTTGTAATGCTTCCTTTAAATAGAAAAAGTGTTCCTTATGTCTAAAAATATGGCTTATACTTATATCTTGGTGTTTCGTATCATTTATAATGCTTCATCTTTAATATGAATGTCATATCTTGAATGTAATAAACGCTTCTTCCCTATGAGAACTTCTATATCTGCTCTCTAACGCTTACTATGTTGGATTTTCTTATGTTGCACAGAAGAATCATTCCTTTTCTTCGACTGCTGAATTTGAATTTATTTTTATCATTTGCAATGTTCCTCTTTTAAGATGAACGTACGATTTTAACTGTAGTATGCATTTGAGGAAATATTTCCTAAGCTACTTTGTGGACTTGCTTTTGTATATGATGTAACTTTGAGGATTTTTTTCAACCGAAAATATGATATACATTTATCTGTTCAATTAACTGGATAGTTTTTCCTTACAAAATATTTATACAAATGCCTTATAAATTAGACACTGGCATAAAAAATGTTTTTATAACAAGATTGTGTGGTTGCGAAATGTAAGCAAGCTGGAGAGCAAAATTTCGTATCTGCCTTAGACTGCGTTAATACATGAAAGAGATCATTACAAAGGTTAAGCAGTTTTTCTCTTACTTTTTTTTTTTTTTGTTACACAACAATACTTGAAGGAGAGGTGTCGGGTTCTTTGAGATAGAGTTTTGTTTTTTGCAGTCTTGCATTTGAGCAAAAATTACCCATTTTTAGAAAACGCTAGTTCTCAAAGCAATTTGTCTATAGTAAAGATTTCCTCAATCGCTCATTGTTGCCATACACACCTATTTTAACGGAGTTAGTTTTTTGCTGACTTAACCACCACTTATTGGTGAAATAATTGAAAAAGGCATAAAGACAGTATAGTGCGACACGGCCCACCATTAAATACCTTATACCTTATACTTTGCTTAATGCAGTTATCCTCTTAGTTTCCAAAGTAAGTTATTATATGGGAAGTGATTGAAAAAGTTTACCGATCCGATCCGTTTTCAATAGCGTTCGTCCTTGGGCCAAACCATGCCGGTGTACCACATTTCATCAAAGTATCTCAAAAATTGCGAACTGTAGAAAGGACATACGAAAATAAGATACACGGACAGACAAACTTAGATCGATTCAGAGAGGGGTTTTAAATCGGTCAAGTCCTTCTGCGTGTCGCATACATCCGCATAAATTCAACAAATCTTTGTGCTATAAGTGATGCGGGGGATAACAAGGAAACTCAAGATCACTGTTTGAAATTTTTATGAAATGGAAGTCGTACATTCAAACGGAAATGCTTTATATTTATACTCCGTAAGGGGGTTAGCCACCGTAACAGGAAAAACTATTCTGGGGGCCATTAAAAAAACAAATTGTGGCAATTAGTCTCCAAGCTAATTGCGGGCATTACTATGGAGAATGAAACGAGACGAGCAGCTGATAAATTATGGAACACGATCACCGTTTACCCAATTTCCTTGCAAATAGCTTAAATTTCAACGAAATGAGAGAACCGAAAGTTAGAGATACCGACTGTGATTGTCATGCAAGTATATTTCGCTGCAATCGTTCGATGTTTGTGTCCTCTATTCATTTTCTTTGAATTCCACGCATTTGAAAATCGGTTCTATGAAGTCGTTTTACAAAAAGTGTCGTGTTTTATAGGTAAGTTTCCAAAAGTAGTTAGTATAAGTAGAAAAAAAAATTGAAGGAATCGTCATTGTATGCGCTCATAATAAGTAGTAAGTCATAAGCTTTTTGAAGATTTTTAGGAGCACATCCTATCTGTTGACATAAGTCGTTCTTCACGGTGACACTAGTAAGCAGTTCATTAATTTAGTTCAATTTTCTAAGAGTATAACTTATTTGAAATTTAAATGTATTCCGCATATAACAAGTAGAACAAAAAAAAACTGAAGCACTGATATCTCACTCTCTTCAAATTTCTCTTAAGCATTACATATTTAATGCAATGTTTATTTGGTTGAGAGATTACAAGTTATGCTAATGATATACTAATTACTAAAGTATTTGTGTATGTGTGCTTTATAAAAACAAAACGTTCATCCGCGCATTTACCATTGTGGGTGGGTAATGGAGCGTATAATATGAATAAAATGGTTGGCCGGCATTTAAACAGCGGCGCGCGTGCCTGTGTTTATGCCTCCGAGTCTTATCTATCTGTTTGTCTGTCTGTCTGTCGCATTATGTGAAAACAAAAGGCAAACGCTTAAAAAAAGCATGATCGTTAACTGGCGATAATAAATGTTTTAGTTTTTTTTTCTTTTCCTCGACGCGGTTGTGTTGGCGGTGAGGGGAAAGACTGGTTAGGCTTAATTATTTCCCATTTTTATATATATTTAATGATGAAATGTATGTTATACGCGTGTTTATGTATTTTCGCATTTTCGTTATTAGATACGCCTGACTTTCGTAAACATGCAAACAATTCCTGTCATGTGTGACGTGTGACGTATCTTAACCCACCAATCGCAATGTTTGTAAAAACGTTATATGGGTAATAGTGTGTAGGCGTTCACAAGTGTATTATAAAACATATAAAAAATATAAGCTAGAATAAGGTAAACAACAGAAATAGCAACAAAAACAGTAATAACATCATGCCTCTTATAACGTATTTAACGTAGCTTTAACTTTTTGTTTACAAATTAGTTTATTTTTTTTTTATATATGTGCAAATTAGTTTAGTTTTTCAATAATAAAAAGGAAGTAAATGTATTCTCGCATGTGAAGTGGACTGAGTGCCTGTTGCCGCTTTTTATTTTCCTTTTTTTTGCATAAGTAGTTGCGATCGTAGTAAAGTCAAAAAGTCGCACGCTTTTAAGGTTGTTACAGTAGGCTGTCATTTGCGGTATATATATAACATGCGCAGGCATACACCAATCACACGCACACTTACCTATATGCGTTTACTTTAAATTGAGTGCTAATATAATTTCCGTTCTTGTTAAGGAAGAAGTCAACAAAAAAAAAAATCCATTAGGAAACTTTATAACGCCACACACTTAACGGCATTGCATAGATGTGTACGTATACGCATTTGTGTGAAAAAATTATTAGACAGGAAACTAAATAACATATAAGCAAACTTATAAACTTATAACTTATCGCACTCGCTCTGTGGGACTCTGTGAGATGTTGTCACATGTTGCGCCTGTTGTGCAAATAATTATAGATCTGAATAAGAAACATACAAAGGGTGAAAAAAATTCAAAAGCATTTCCTTCTTCGTGTGACATATAGAGTTTTCTACACAACTTGTTGCAAAACTATTTTCACGAACAAAGAAAGAAAAAAGACCTAAACTCTTTTTAATATTAGGTTCAATTCTTAAATGCCTCGTCTTGGGAAGTTAAACTTAATTAGTATTTTTTCAATTTTCACATTCCAATCGCCTGCTGTGCAAATTTTTTCTTAACAAAGTGTTAATAAAGTTTTTTTTTATTTTTGTATTTCCTTTTTATTTATTTTTTAAACTAAACAAATTTAACACCTTTTTTTTGGAGGTGTTACTTGACAGCTGTGTACTAAAATTTTGACATATTTATCTTTTTGACATTGTATGCTAATACTGCTAAGTAAACAATTAAATAATTATTTACAAAGGCGGTAAAGAACTAATACAAACTAGAAAAAAAAGTACCAAAAATATATTAACACTGCGGTAACTAAATTCTAATTCACACGATCACTTAACACAACATATGATGCGCCTTTAAGTCACACAGTTACTTCAGGGGTATTAAGGCAAACATTTTTGTACATATATGCGGGGGGTAAAGAAGCTTTCTGTAGTGAGTGAGTGAAAATCTTCTAAATTTAATTTGAAAGAGGCTATCGTCAGCAAAAGTTATCGATCGGATTGAACAAAACAGTAGTTCATAAAACCGTAGACAAGCGGAACCTGCTAATATCGCTTCGAGAATAAAATTAAGAATTGGTTTATTTTGATGTGAACTTTTGCAGGCTGTTGTTAGGTTGAGAAGCTTATAAGAGAATAGAATAATAATAATCTTGTCAGGCGTACGAATTTCTTAGTAAAGAAGGGATTTTATAAAAAAGCAAATGAACTCCTATAGTATAAGTGCATAGTTTTGTATTGTACACTTGTATGTGTTTACCTAAAAAGATCTTGTGCTAAAATAATAGGAATGTTTTCAGAAAATGATATTTGCGAAATAGTCATGAAGGGTGATATTTTTTATACCCCAAACCGCTTGTGGCACAAGAGTATATTGTGCGGATGTACATGATATCTGGAAGGACTTGAGATAGACACACTTTTCATTATATAGCCGCTTACAGGATAACTCCCACAACTACTTTCCGAATCGATCTAAGCTTTTCTGTCCTTCTACCCGTCTGTTCTTCTGTCCATCCACCCTTCTGTTCGTCCATCCTCCGTCCATTTCTCCTTCTGCCCGTCTTGCATTCTTGTGTTCAATTCTTAATTCTAAATTTTTGATATATTCTGAGGAAAAATTGTGGACCGCTGTGTTTTTAATTGACTCTACTGAAAATGGTTCTAATCGTATCACTTTTTCGACCACTTCTCTTATAATGCCTTATTTGGACAAGTCGTTATATGAACAGCTTCATTAAGTGAAGTAATGTAGAACATTCACTGGTTGGGCGTGGCCCGCGATAACGTTTTTACTTGTTAAAGCTCGAAGGAAAAAAATGTTGTTCACATGTTCATCCCGGTTTTGAATACGCTTGCGCAAACCATGGCTCCAATAATTGATGACTTTTTGCGTTGATTGTGCCCTCTAAGAAAAAAACTCATGGGCATAAAATCACACAACCGCGACGCCCTGAACAGAGGAACAATAACGGCGGCATAATTCTCTGAAGGACAACCAATTAACTTAGCTCCCACTTTGGTGATAATTTTTTAATGACTTCTACTTCTACTTTCTGCACTTTCGGTACTGAGTATTTTCGCATCTGGAAGCGTACAAGAAAAAAGAAAACTGAAAAATTGGGCATTATAGTTTTATAAAACGAATCGCTCTTACCGTTGAAAGACCCTGTATAAACTTTTAGCGAAAAGTTATAATTTCTTCACAGATATCTTGTATATTATAAGCATGTATATGTTCCAATTGAATTCATAAATTAACTAAAAATTAAGATAACAATTAATCACTGGAACTTAAGACACTTTGGCTCGTGTACTAAATTAAAATGTTTTTCCTTCCCACTCTAATCTAATCGTAAATCTTTAACCGAAAGGCTTATCGCTATCAATTGCATAAATATCGTATGTTTACAACAAAATAAGAAAATACCATAACGTTTTTGTTTAACAAAAAAAAACACTTTTAAGCTTAGCTTGTGCAAACAACAAACAACATAAAGTACATAAATCTCTTTACGTGTACCCATATGTCTGTCTATCTGTTTGCTTCTAGAAATATTTGCATATTAATTGAATTGCAATTGATGTGGAATAATATGAATTCTCTGTGAATTAAAAGGAAAAATAAATATTGTAAACAAAAACAATTATTGTGAAAATATTTGTATTAAAAACTAATACGAATAAAATTAATTTATATTTGAAATAAATAAATTAAAATTTCAGCGATATATACGTATGGGCTTGGTGTCAAAATTATCTCTTAAGAGCATTAGTTTTCAAAAAAGATTTTTTTTCCGTTTAATATATTCGTTGAATATTGGTTCACTCACAGCTGTAAGATATTTTCAGGTTTAATTGAGTTAAAAGCGAAGGAAAGAACTTTTTTGAATACCAGAATTCCTGAAATCAAACAGTGCGTAGAAATCGCACTTGCAGGCGCTGTTAGTTTCTTCTAATACCTTCCAAAGTAATACAGAAGCCAAGAATCTCAACTAGAAGGTGGTTTCTATAAGATTGATATAGAAAGGCAGGGATATAAAGTCCATAGAAGAAGGCCAGGAAAAACATTCTATTCTAGTCATCAATGTAATTCTAAGGTCTTGGGATTGCACGATTCATGTCTTGGCGACGGTTGGAAGGTTTTTCAAGTGTAAGAGCTTTGTAAGCATCAAAACTTTTTAACTAGGAGTGTTTTTCCTTTAGAGCCTTCCTTAGTATAATCGCATGGTCGCTTGCTTAAAGAATATTTCGTAAAACTCGCTTTGAAAATGGATTTGAAATGATGCAAAGAATTAATTGAGTAATCACAGAACTATAGGAATGCGTACCAGATTTTTCTCGTCGATTGTAATATGCCAACACGCCCATTAGATATCGCGTGAAGTACACATATTCATGATCACCATACGATTCTAGGCGTATTTAGTTATATCCGCTGTTCGATCCTTTGTGTGTTTGGAATGCTTGCGGCCGTAAAGATTGAAACTTGACATACGTATGCAAGTTGCAGGGCGGACCATCGAGCAAGTCTGAAAGGGGACGTGGCATAATGTTGTGGTAATGGTTAACGTGAGTACCTTCCTTTTGGCTTAACTGTACAATGTCTGTTGACATAGCGGGTTATTTAAATGCACCCCGGTAGCTCACTGCCAGAACTCGCTATCGCTCCTGCTTAAGTTTTTCTAAGCACATGCAGCTTACTGTCACTCCCGTATCGAGATAACTCCAGCAATCTAACACAAGATGTTCCTCTATGCACATCCAATTTGGGTGTGAGTGGGCATCCTGATTCCAGTGGTGCTTTAATTCATATCATAATGTCATTAGCCTTAAGCAACTATAGCCACTCTCGTCTTTAGATCTCTCTTACGATTCCGCGGAGCCGACCTAGCCATCATTTTCTAAAACAAATTAATTGGCAAAACACAACTTACACGGCCTAATATTTTGCTGCACCTCGCAAACTAATTGTTTATAGATAGTTTAAATCGTAAACTTTTCTTAGTTTAGTGTATTATTCAAGCTAACTGCCGATTCCGCACCAAAATACTAGAGAAAAGAAATGTCTTTTCACAAACAAAACTATACTTATCTAGTGTAGCCCACCAAGTTATGGCATTTCCTGAATTAGACGGATTTTTAATTTTTCCGCATTGGAACTGTTCAAACAGTTTTGGCAGTCTGCTTGAGTTTCAGTGCGTTTATGTCACCCGTCCTCGGGACATAGGTGGTGGGCGCATTACTCAATGAGCACAATGTCTAACATACTGCCGATCCACAACAGCAAATTTCCATTTATGATCAAACAAAAAGGTGGCAAAGGTTTTTGAAAACTCAAGCGAACAATGTTTCCTACAATAACAAAACACTTACTTTTAAATTTATTTTTTAGAAGAATTTGAATGCCACTCTGTCTGGCTGTGCTTGTTATCCGATGGGTGCAAAAAATTGTTGTCGAAAATTGAAACTTTTTAGTAATCCCTTGACCTAAGTACACTCAGAAATGATGCATTATTTTGCCTCAAGCACATTCACAATTAGCTAATGAGTATGAAATATTAGCGACTATATATTTTTTTTTTACATATTTATTATTTAAAACTACATTAATTTTCTGCAGATTTTATCTTAATTACAGAAAAATATCTAAAAATTGAAATTAAAATATATTAAATTATTATCGATTTCTTGCAATTTCTTAATCATACGATGTATGTTTAAAACTGCATAGGAGTCTTAATGCGGTTATATTTACGTTTACCTAAGTGCATGTGTGTGTGTGTGTGTGTGTGTGTGTGTATGCAAGTGCATTTTTATAGCAATTATATCTACTTATAATGCATCATCGATCATTTATCGCTGACTGATTAACTGGCTGTTTAAAGTTTAATTCTCTTCTCTCGTATACAAAGAAAACATTGTTGTTGATGTGATTGCCGTTGTGGTTTCTTTTAATTTTCCTATAAACCATTTTGATTCAATGATCAATCATGTTTTGTTTTATAATTGTACACATATATGAGTGTATACACACTTACATACGTACATATATTTATAAATTTTTATATTTATAATTTTTTTTTGTAAATTATTTCTCTTGTAATATTTTTATCTTTTACATATCCAGACAAGTCAAGGTTCACCTTTAAAGCGTTTAAAAACAAATAAAAAATAAAAGCAAAATGTTTTTTGTATTAAATTTTTTCCCAATTTGTTTTTTGATATTTTGAATTGTTTCCAATAAAACCTTAACAGAAATGCGTAAATGTGGTTGCATAACCTACGCATCAGTGTATAAATCACTTAATGACCTTGACGTTAATTTGTGTAAGAAAAAAAAAAGAAGAAAGAAAGAAATCCCCCCGCGTACAATAGCGCTTTTAATTCTCTTTCTTTAAACAATTCTCTGAATCACGTTTTATTTTTAATTATTACCGAATCAAATACTAACAAAAACGCAAAAAAGAAACAAACAAACCAAAAATAAAAAGAAAAAATCCCAAATTTAGTGAACAACTCTTTAAAACACTCAGAATAACAAAATGTTAACCACAATAAACCGTAACATTCATAAAAAGCACTTTGCACTTTTTATATTCGCCATACCACAGCCAACAGAATAAACAGAAATTCACCCAAAAAAAAAAAATAAATAAATAAATAAAAAAAATCATCGAATAAAACTTTGAAATGGTTTTTGCTGGTATGTCCGACTCTGCAAGAGTTTAAAACAAAAACAGTTTATTAGTGTTTAAACAAACACATATGTGTGTCCACATACGTTTGCTAAATGCATAGCTTTGTATTTATATAGATATGTGTATATATTTTTATTATAGCCACTGCAGTCAATGTTCGCTGGTGTCCTTCAGTTTTTCTGTTTGTTGGGTTTTTTTAATACTTTATTTAAAAAAGAAAAAGAAAAGAAAAAAATGAAATTAAATCTTATCATTATTATTACATATAAAGATCCATACATACATACATACATACATACACACTTACATACATAAACCCATACATACGCATAAACAGTGAAACTTCTTTTAAACATGAAAGAAAAGTTTTATTGCCAAAATTTAATTTAATTTAATATGAATCTCCTTAAAAGATTAGATTTATTTTTTTACGGTGAACAAGACATCCTCCTTGGATGGGTTGGCTTCTTTGTCAATTTCGTTCTTTCTCTAATGCCGTCCGGGGTTCAGCTTAAGTTTTCTCTCTCTTTGTTTTCTGATTGTAATAATTTTTATTCAACATTGGCTTAAACATTCCTAAACAAGATCTTTTCTTGCCTTACTTTTGAGTCAGCAATTTTTACGCAGTCATTGATAATGGGACAGTGGCATAGGGAGTGCAATTTATGGCAAAACATGGCATAGATGGGAAATGCCAACAGGGTCCAATGGAATAAGAAACACATCGAAAGGACTTTGTCTACTCACTTTCGATTCCCTCGCGGGTGTTTCACCTGAAGAACGTGGTTACTTGCAGGAAAGCCGTTAATCACCAAAAATTATTTTTTTTCTTTTTTTCTTTTTAATGTTTCATGTATTTACGCCGTTGCCTTTATGTCAATGTAACAAATCAAATAAGGATGCTTTCAGCTAAGCTTGCTTTATATTATCTTGTCCTCTTTTAAAGAACGAACGATGTACGCGGACGAACTATTCCACGACTATCCTTAAATTCGATAAAAGTCTGAGTATCTCTTCTTTAATTGGAAAGACCATAATTTTCGTCTTTATTCTAGTTTTGTGAAATGCGATACCGATTTTTAATTCCCACATCGATGTCTCTGCCATTTTCTCGTTTAAAGTCTCGACCAATTTAATTTTCGCTGTATATCTATAAAATGTTAAGTAAGAAGGTTTTAGCTGAAACCTCTGCGCTTATTCGTTAATGCTGTCATATTGCGTTTGAGTGAAAGTGGTTTACTCTAAGTATACCTTCCTCTTTGATTACAAACAAAGGATTTCTTCTACCTATTCTAGTAGAGTAGAGCGTTTACTCTACATTAACCTATCTAATGCAGTGAAACTCTTTCTTTGATTTTACATCGATGTCTGTTTATAAGAACAATGCTTCAGTAAACTTTGCTCAGTTGGCAGAACTTGTCTTTAAATTCGAGATTGTCTGATTGGCTATTATGTTGTAGCACAAAAGTTCCAACATTTTCTTCATTATTGCAATCTATAAAAATTCCACCTTCAATTCCGTGTGGGTGACTGCCAATAGAACCTATAGAAGATTCCTTATTGTTATTGATTATGCACTTCTTCTTGGTATGAAACCTTTTGCGTTATCTTTTTGGATTTCATATTCAGAGGGCCCTAGCCCTCTTTCCCCACTTCATTCTCCCTGTCCGTGTTCAGGACATTCCCTGAGCGCTCTTAAAGAGAACACTACAGTGGTAGATACATTGAAGTTCCTGTGAATAAAAAGTCAGAGTTAGTTACATCTACCCTATCTATACACACATCAAGCTTATCCGTACTTGAGGAATCATTCCCACGTAGCAGAATAACTCTCTTATTGAAAGCGCAACGAACCGCTGAAAGGTTAACCTTGGCTAAAATTGAGCCATTTGACAAAAGAACATAAAATGACTGTCTGTACACGGGCGGCGAAACTTATTTCATACATACCTTTCACTTCAATGTGATTTAAAGAAAGCCCGCAAATCAAATCGAAATCATTCAATTATTCAAGAAGTCTCGCCAGCTACCATTTGCCTGTAGTAGATTAACCGTTAGTCCCGTCGTTTGAAACGAGGCTTCACTTTACATACACGCAATTGTATATACAGATAAATGCTCGTCTATTCTTGCATTGTTTTAAATAATATTTATTCGCTTTATATACATTTGCATAAACCAAAAAAACCGATTACGTTAATTGTTATTAGTTTTTGTTCTTATTTGTTCTTAATTATTTTTTATTGCTTTTCTTTTATAAATAAACGCTAGAGAGTATGTTAATTTTATCATTTCTCCGGTAACATCCAGAAATATGCTTTAAAAATTAAATACTTTCTTTATCCTTCGTTGATTCTGAATCGCTGTAGTCGTCATTGTCTTTTCACGTTCACACATGCAAATTATTTAAAAAAAGTCACAAATTATTGAGTATAGAGGCGAAAGTAAAGTCGATTCTTGGCATTTCAAAATTTGCTCAAAAAGCCTGAGTGGCCGAGCAGGCAAAAGATCTCGCCTAACAACGCACTGGCAGTGGGTTCGAATCTCAAGTGAGGTAGAGTTCTCAATAACGCCGATAGCCTTAGCTGCTTGTGCTTTGAGACTTTAGCCTTAGAATTTATTTCTCTGGCTAAACTAATAATAGTAATAATAATTATGATAAATGACTACGTGGATATTTGGCTCAAGTTTAAAGAAACGAAAAGTTGGGCAAAGATTACTTGAAAACGATTGCAATTTTTGAAAGGCGCTTACCTTCTCCTTATCTTGGGTTGTGTTAGCCTGACATCCAAAAAGGAAAATTTTTCACGCCTATCTTGAACGACTAGTGCAGACTCAAAAATTATTGCTGGCCCATGTTATTCTTCTTGGAAAGATTTACTGAGCAAGTTTCTCTATCCAGCGATGTATGTTGAACGATTCGACCTAAGCCGATTTAAGTTTGTTCTTGTCTTCATTTGATTTGTCATTTAATAACTCATTTGTTTCTTTTTTTTTTTTTAATTGTCACTTTTAATTGTTGTTGTTCTTATTGTTACTGCTAATTATTTCAATTGTTTTTGCTCTCATGCTTCTACCACCAAACTATTCCGCTTTAAATTGGACATAAGAGCTATCAAGTAATCTAAACATTCATGTGAATGTGTGTGACTCATACGTTTTGTTTTAAATATAATTTATTCACAAGAATTTTAATTAATTTTTTTTTTTTTCGATTAATCTCTTTCCTTTTCTTACGTTTTTCCATTAATTTCAGTTAATACGGAATTTTTAGAATAATAAGAATTTTCCTGTAGTGGTTAAATTTGCATATAATTAATTTCGTTTAGGTTTATATTAATTAATTTAAATAAAGTAGTGTATTACACTAATTAAAGGTTATGCACTTTTTGCAAACTGTTTGCAACAACAAAGTGGTAGCTTCAAAATTAAAAATATCAATACAATATGGTCAACTTATTATGACAAAAGGCAGACTAAAGGCAGACTAAAGGCAGACATTTTCTGAAAACCCTTAATCTGAACATGACTATTTTTTGATGATAGACAAAAGGGAATATAACAGAGACTATATTGTAATGTTTTTTGTTTAGAATAAACTTTAAGCAATGCCAACTTCCTAGCATAACAAGCCCAAGAAATGTTTGTTTGTTGCAAATCCACACTGAGCGAAATTAATTCTTAAACGTTAATAATAACGTTACTAGTTAGCAATTTAGTGTAAAGGAACTGCTAGAACTTCATTTTGCTTAAGTTGAAGTTGAAAGCTGATACATACGAGCATACGACTCTTTGTTTTTCTACACGCCTGTCTACTCACTTTCTTCTACCCTTACGTCTTCACATTCAGTCAAATTCAACATGTGCGACGCTGAGTACTTAAATAATTGGGTTAGTCCAACATCTTATACTGACTACGTATATATGTGATTTGTGAGGTCTGCGATATATATATCTAACCTCTATGTTTCAATTAGCACCTCTAGTATGCCTTCAACTTCTTCAACTATGATTATAAAAAGAAAATCATTCCAAGTTGTGGAATTTTATATATCCAAGATTTCTTGGCTTTTTTTCTTTTTGCTAAATTAAAACAATTGATTTATTGATTAAGAACCGTCTATTATTTTTATTAATTTTTTATTATTTATAGCTCTGCTAACAAAAGACTTAAGACACGAACTCGTTAAATGTAAGCTTTTATGCAGTTTTGCTTTGGTTTTATATTTTTATGACAAGTTTTATTAGAAGATTTTTTGATTTTTTTTTTTTAAACACGCCTTTAAAACATGAAAATAGTTTTAACAAAAATAATTAATGAACAAATATTGAAAAACTAGTGCAAATGCTTTAGTTTAATAAATCTTACCCGCTAAACATTTTTTCAATAGAAACGATCTATGACAGTTTAAGCTTTGGCGGTCTTTCCATGACAAAAATAAAAAGAAAAAACACTGAATGTGAAGTAAATGACAACATACCCAAAGGTATAGTTCCGTTTAAAAGCGAAAACGGCTGTATAACGTTGTAATAATAGCCGTCTTAGCAGAAATAAGAGTCACTGAGACGTTGTCTTTTTACAACCGCATTTCACATTAACAGACCTATTTTATTACCACTTTAAACTAAGCATTAATTTAAATAGTTAGTAATGATTAAAACTGTAGCTAGAAGCATCTGGCCGCTGGATAAAAAACAAAACAAGTTTATCTAAAAGTTTAACTGTAGATGCGTAAATACTGAAGTGACACAAGTTGAAGTAATTTTTTGTGAAAATTTATTATGTCTTTCGAAACGGAACTTAAAATTTTTAGTAGGAAGCGGATATAATTTGTATGCTTTTCCGCAACTATTTTGATACTTTCGATTAATTTCGATATTGCTTTAACGTTAGGTGTATGGACTGCAGCTATTTTTGAATTTCCTCTATGAATATCATAGACAGTTACGAACAGTTGCCATAAAGAGAGCTTGACTGAATAATGGTGAACAGATGAACAAGAGATGTAAACCTGTATATAAAGTGAAACAGATAAGTAGAGGAAAAATAGTTGGAAAAATGCGGGGTTGTGTAGACGTGTAAGCAAATGGATCGACGATGAGCTGATGATAGATGCACGGATAGTCAGATTGAAACACGGAGGCGTGAGTATATAAATATTTAAGGCGCAAAAAACAAAAAAATTAGACGAAGAAGCCATCAGATAAAACAAACGAAGGAGTAAACAGATATGCGCGCGCACAGTAGGTTTGATAGATAGACAGCAGGCGGTTTAAAACGCAGTTGGACGGGAAGGCAGATGGATAGGGAAGCAGATAGACGAGAAGAGAGATGGGAGAGATTCTAAATAATAAAGTGATTCCAGTATTTTTATAACCTACACAACTTGTGGTACAAGGGTACATGGAGTTTGTGCGGATGTATGCAACATCCAGAAGGATTTTTGTTAAATTTCACTTTCAAAATTTGGCAGCCAGATGTGTTTCGATCCAAGGATGAATGCCATTGGATATGGTTCGTATACGACCACTTTTCTATAGTTTCTCATATAACGTTTTCTTTTGAAATATCGGTACATGAGTAATTGTGTGGTGATGTAGGGTATTTAATATATAATTTTAATAAAATACTCTAGAGCTTTTACCTTCTATTCTATTTTCTATTTTCGAGCTCACAATCAGGGTTTTCTGATTTACGTTTTAATTTTGTTCATAACATAAAATTTTTAAAGAAATTTTCTAAACTTCCCGTATATACTCTTTTTGTCCACTGATTTCAGTCTTCCAGTCTGTTAGTTTAATTGTTAAATTATTAAACCTGTTTTAAATCAAAAATCAGTTGAGAAAAAAACACCGTCAACGCTGGAAAATATAAATTAAAATTTATTTAATAGCATTTACGAGCTGAGTGATGATCAAGTGCAGCTAAATGAATTTCTTGTTATCTCCCGATTTTTTTTTATTTCAATTTGCCTTGAATTAATTTAATTAAATTTGCAAATGTCAAATGTTTAAATAATAATAAGAAAAAATAAAATAATAATAATTTTTTAGATAATTTATGATTTTTTTAATCAAAATTAAGAAAAAAAATCATTTAAAAATTATATAAAATAAAAAATAACTTTGTGAATAAATTAAAAAAAAAAAAAAAGAAATCGTAAAAACTAATTCCAAACCTCATGAAGAGAGAAAATTGAAATAAAAGTAAATGAAGCAATATTTGCGTTGCGCTTAGAGACGCTTAGGCCTCCGTCAAATAGTGAACATTTACATATTGGCGGAGAGAAAAGTCGGGCTTTTTAAGATGCAGTTTGCTTATAACAGATGCTTAGTTTTTGCTTTTCGCTTGCTCTTATAATCGTTTCTCTCCAATAAGAAAGAAAAAGTCCTTTTACGAAACTGCTGAAATGTGAAAAAGGCGTAGAATAAATAAGGGTCTATGGTACGAACGATTCAATGAGACTTAGGAAGTCTTCGAATGCAACTCATGTTTTTGTTGAAACAATCATTTAGGCTTGAGAGAAATTTGTCGAGATAGCAGTATTCCTTGCGGGTGCTTCCTCTAAATTTTTGGTGAATGTGGGTTCATCTAGTGACGAAAGGGACTAATTTTGCCAATTCTCTCAAAGAGGTTCTGGACAAAAACTCGGCAAATCTCATCGTCTAGGTAAACTACCCATCGTATTTTTCGGACATGACTCCTTGGCCGATATATTTCATTGAATGACTCCGTGGAAGACATACTGAGACGAGTAATGCCATAAAAAAAGACTCAGAGAAGGAACTCACGATGATTTCAAAAATTGCTGGCATACGATGCATTAATAAGGCGAATAAAGGCCGATGAAAGATTATTTCTTTGGTTTTAGAGGAGTTTACTCAAAACTTAAAAATTAATTTAAAAATTTATGTGAACATGAATTAAGAAATCCCGTCAAAGAGCGAACGTAACTCGCATAATTTCTCTGGCATCATTTTACATATCAATCATGCCTGCTGTGAAAAGAATTTCACGAACCTAATTGATTAACTCGACAATTGTTTAAACCAACTACGGAAAGAAAGTCCACGTTCCGAGGCACTAAATGATGATCGCCCTTCAGTCCTTAACTGTAAAATTACACTCGGAAAGTAATTAGAACGTTAAATATTTTTGATAACTTATGTGGCTCTAGAAAAGAATTATCTATCAAATTGCTGATCGGTACCTTCTAAATCGTGTAAGTGCTGCTAAAGTATTCTAAAAATACCCTAAAATTTTTCCAAGTATTCTAAACTTTCTTCATTTTTTTACAATTATTACAAGTTTGTGTTAGTAAAGGGGATGACATTCACTTTGAAATGCAAGTCTGTGTAATTAGAAAATCGTCTATGGCAACTCCCAGCTCTCTATACAAATCTCTTCACTAATTCTCAAAGGGTAAGACTATTGTAAAGCCGCTACTCTTATTGTTCAGCCATGAGTTTCAGGGACTTCATAATATGTAGGTAGGTATCCTGGACCTGTAATTTACAATATTTTGAAGATGCTAGGAGAAAAATATGTTGTTAGCCAAATGCATGAATCATTGCTTGAATTAATTTGCTGAAAATATTGAGAAGCGTTTCCTAAGAAAAAATATATGTCGTATATATCGTAATAGCGAAAAACTTATACTAAATTTCGATTCTGAATTCTAATGCAATTCTACAATTCTAAGACAACGGCAGTAAGTTGCAGAAGAGACAAAATTGTTTTGCGAAATTCGACTTTGTTCATTAGCATCGTTCCTTTCAAGAGTAATGCAATCAGACCAATGTTTCTCTGACATTTCGGTGCCTTAGCTGTAGAACAATTTATTGCAACCATTAAAATAAGTCGCAGTTGCCGGACTGACCTCATCACTCGGTGCACACTTTTTTCCCCGGAGCATAGTGTTCTAATTTGCAAACAGCTCTGGTCCAGATAAATAGAGTAGATGTGGCGGCAACTTCAGCTTCAGTCCATCCAGGAATTTTCCCCCTCCAGACATCGACTTGCGAAGCGGGCCATTTTCTCCACTGCAAGTAGATTCGGCAGACATTCGATAAACAGCTTTTTGATGTTCATGCTTTCATTCAAAATAGCAAGTAGACTGACTTTTAATATTTTTCTCAGATCTATTTGGTTATGAAGAATAATTTTCAGACTTTTTTAAATATTTGTGGCCGCAAACATATCTATAGGGCGTTCACTGAGTTCGGCCTTTTGCAATGTCTTGAAAAGTAAGAAACCTGGCAGCCTTCGTCCATCGTAATTCGTAGAGAAGAGTTTAGCTTGGCATTAAGTTCTATCAAGAGCCCTGTGAAAATTGCCCCTTTCTAAAAACTATCTGAATTTTTTATCAAAAATAATATTTATGTTTTAGTTTTGGGATTTATCGACGAAAGTATTGAATTCTCGAGACAACTGGTAGCTGGCGAGCGTATATGTCACAACAAATTTGGGAAGTCCTTATATATAACCGTTTTATGCAAACAAAAGTAACTTCTCAACCAATGGCCCGAGTAAGGAGTGCATATATGAATCAAAGCGGCTAAAGCTTTTGAAATGAAAATTAATTGTATACAGCGTGCATTTAAAACTTCGTTTTCCGCCTGATACCCTTAAATTATGAAATTTTTTTTGTATTCAATTCTTATTTTTTTATGAATTTATTTACAATACATTTAGCCTTTAAAAAAGTTCACATATTGCGCATGACGTGACGATATCGGAAATTAAAAATACATAAGTAAACGTTAATTGAAAAGTTAGTCTAAATTTGAAAAATAATTTCTTATTATTTATTATATACAGAAAAATTGAACAGAAACTCAATAATTATGGTTTTCAATTCTTTTACTTCCTCTCTGACGATAACACTCATGTGTTGACACTTATCGGTTTAGAAACAGTGTACGTTATTTCAATAAGGTCTCAGGTAAAAAGAGCACCAAGGAAGTTAATAAGGAAGGAAGTTTATATAAAAAAGATTGCCTTTTTTTCATAACTCATAAAATTATTGTAGAGCATATCGGACAGACAAAGAGAATGTGGAAAAGAAAATTTCTTTCAAGTGATTAAACAGCAGACAAAATATTGAAAACATGTGCTCGATGACAATATAAGAAAGTGAAAGAAAAAAAATAAAGGAGGAAAGAAAAAACTGTATTTTAAGTTAACGTTAACACAACGCTTGCTACTGTGTACACCGCAATAATATGTATGTGTGTGCATATGTAATTAAATTCTGTTGATTATATCAACAGCTTATCCTGCTATCATATTACAAAGGCACATAACACAGTACACATGTATATAGTGTAGTAATAAAAACCTAACTGTTAAGCCAGGCAGACGGGCAGATCGGCTATACAACCCCTTACAGCTTAGAATAATTTGCATATTTTATATAATTTTTTTTTAAACGTCCTCTAGAATAATAAATCGTTGTTGTCGTTGTCGTTTTCATAAATCCTTTCAAGGGAACCGTGTGAAATTTTTGTTGTGTTACGATTCAAGTTATAACACTTTCATGGAAAGGAAGTTAACATTCGTTTTTTTTTAATTCGTTATATTTTCTTTCTTTAAAATGAAGGAAAAAACGTTGCTTCGGATGCTCTTTTTACGCAAAAAACACACTTGAGCAATTTGGTTTTTTTATTATATATATATATATTTTTTAACATTTTATATTGTTGTCACATTATATGAATACGTATCGCGCGATAACAAAACATATATAATTTATTGCTTATAACTTAGACGTCGTACTGTCCTGACCAATGGTGATTCATTGAGTAACAACAATGCCTCACCGCCACCTTGTTCATCGGCACCACCCTCATCTTCTCAGTCACAAACCTTGGCGATGTCTTTGACTCCGTCAAACACTAATCATCAAAATAATACCCATGAGGTTATTATACAGCATCACAATGGCGGCGGCACTTATCAATTGCCCTCTGCATCAGTGGCTACGCGTTTCTTTGAGCCTTCCCAGCTAACCACTACTGTAGTAGCCACAGGTAATTCTCAAACGCTTCTAAGTCTTTCACCCGGCCATGGTCAGGGGCAAAACGATGATCAGACAAATTCCGGATTAACACATCATCAACATCATCACCAGCAGCAACAGCATAATCAACAGCAACAACACCATCAGCAGCAACATCATCAACACCAGCAATTAATTGAAGCTGCCAATGCTACAGTAAATTTAAGTTCACTGGGCACACCCACACTGCATCAGGTGCAGAATTCCAATGGTACCACGTCCTTTGTTTACGAATATTACAAAATGTCCGACAAGGACGCGGCTGTTGCTGAAGCCGAATTACAATGGAGGTAAGTAAGAATTGATGGAAATGCCAACATGGTTATGAAAAATATTTTGAAAAAAAAAGATTTTCGTTCTATTAGTTTTTTAGAAAAAATTTAAAAAAGCTTGAGAGTCTCTAAGCTTGACACTAAATAAAGGGAAGCACCCACTTTTAATAGTAATTGGGCTGAATTTCAAAAATTTCTATTCGTTACAAAGGGACTTTGTCCGAAGTGCAGTGTGAAGTTTCATGTTCGTTCTTTCATTGTGTTTGGTTGCGAAAGGAGACCATCTTGGAACAATTGCTTTACCGTGTGTGCTTTTGAGAAATTGCATTTTATCGTTATAAGTAGCTACGTAAAGTCGCTCACTATAACTTTTTTATGTATCTCTAAAAAAAAAAATACAATACTACTTCAATACCGTAGGCTCTTCATTGCCAAAAACACTGAAATAATTTTTGTCTTCTACATGTTTTCTCCTTTATTTGTTTTCTTCTTTATATATACATATGAATGATTACTTACAGTCTGCTTTACTTATTAATGTTGACGATGATCGTTGTATGCACTATTTATACAAAAGATACTTACACTGGCCGCTAATTAAGAAAATGTTCTCTTTTTAGCTGCAACAAAGTTTAATCAAAAATATTTCTTGCTCTACCATTAACAAAAGCAGAGGCGGGCTTCTCGATGTCGACTAAAGTAAAGAGTAGTTTCTTCTCTTTCACGAAGATCTCTTTTTACATACTCACCCAAATACGAAGTTCCACGACACGAGAAAGTTAGTATAGGCCTAAAAAGTAGTAGCTGGATGGTGAGCATGGCTTTCAAAGGTAGAGGGCGCATTATATACTGAAGATATGAGGTAGACACTGCCTTTTCCAAAAGGCGAAGAAATTATCCATATTTATTAGCTCGTTATGTGATTGCCTAACGAAGGGAGCCGGCACTTCTCCTTGTGGAATGCCGCTTAACCCTTCTTGCTTAACCTGTCCGTCATCGGAAACGTTGAGGAAGTCAAGCATTTCCAAAGCAAACGCCTAGATATGTCTTCTCTCTGTATTGATGACGGAAAGTTAAACCTTAATTTATGTATTATCAACTGATGGGAACGTATATACCTGTGTATACGTACACGTATAGTTCATAAAAAAAGGAGATTTAATCGTATTGTCTGCGTACAAACTTTATTGAACAGGGACTGTGTAGCTCGAAGCCTAAATGACATTTTGACTTTGATTTTTAGCTAAATTAAAACATAATTTAAAATGTTTGTTTTGTAAATGCCGTAAACTCATTCTTTGTGTTTTTTGTTTTCGGAAATAATCCCAGATAAATAAGATTTGCTTGCTATCCAATGATGGGACTAATCTCCCTTATGTTGCCATTATTATCACTCATCATCATGCTTTGTTCGGCCAACTAGGGTTGAAAGATTTTTGTTCAGCTCTCCTCGCATTCTTATCGGAGATGTGCCAAAAAGTTTAATGACATACGCTATGAAAGATATCAACCGATTCTTGCCAAAGTGAATTCCCAACCCTCCAATCAAGTTCCCTCTCTTGTCGTAGACTTAAATGTTCACGATTTTTCCGTCTAGGCGAGAGTTCCTTTTTCTCAGGTGCAACAAGCTAAATATAGCAATTATACTCGTTTTGTGTGATAGCTATGAAAATAGCTTTAGGAAAAAAATATCATTTTTATTATCGTAATAGTAGCTTGCACTTAGTTAGTACTGTTTGCAGTGATAGCAGCGCCTATGTGACTGATCGTCAATTTTTTGTGTTTTAATTTTATTTTACAATTAATTAAGAAAAAAGCAAAAGTTTACAAAAAAAATTGTTTTTTCCATTAAATACATAAAATTATTTTCAATAAATTAAATGTTAATTTATGATAAATTCACTTTCTTTTATTAAGCGCAATAACAATAACAACAACAGCCAAAACCAAACCTTTCACCTTGAAAAATCCTTAATAACGCTTTAAACGATTTAAATCAGCTCAATGCGATCAACGACAATAGCAACGGCAGCAACCGCACGAAACTTTTTTCATTTTTTGTTTCTCTTATTCAGTCGTTGTCTTTTTTTTGCTGCGCTTTTGTTTACGTTCGATTCGCAGTGTTTTTAAAATGTGTTTTTATGTCACTTTCAAGAGAATTAATTACAAAATTTATAGCTCTTTTGAGATGTCGACGTAGTGGTGTGTTTTGTGTAGATGTGTTTGTTTTTTTTTTTTTATTTACAGCACTTGGCCAAATGTGTATTAAGTTGGAATTTTTTATTGTTGTTGTCGTTTTTGTTGTTGTTGTTGTTGTTGTTGTTGTGGTTGTCGTTGTTATTGTTTTATTCCATATAAAAACAAACACGCACTTATAAGTTGATCATCATCAGCATCATCGTCACCACCATCGTCCACGAACAGCAATAGCAGTGGCAGTAGCAGCAGCACCATCAGCAACAGCATCAGTAACAAAATCGAAATGATTACAGAGATGATTAGCAGAGAAAAACGTTAATAAAAATGAATTTCGTTATAAATATTATTTTAAAATAAACGATTGAGTCATGCGCCATGAATTATGAATGAATTAATGCAAAATTTAAATAAAATTATTATCAAAAGAAGAAACAAAAATATATTATAAAAAACAAGGTCTTGCCTTCAAACCCATTTAATGATCAATTTATTTAAAGAAAACAAAATCGACGAAAAAAAACTCTTAACTGGGAATAAGGTTTTATCTAATCTTTTCTGTAATTTAATTAAAAAGAAAAAAAAAAATGATTTGAATGAGTGTTTTAAGGGTGTGTGTGAGTAGGTGGCTTTTCTGGCGTTTATTCACTGATAAGGAAATGTTCATTACGATCAACACGTGCCTTTCATATGATACTTACTTGAAAGGCTTAAGAATATTTTTTTGTATGTATTTTTTTTGTATTTGTTTTTCGTTTCTCTTTTTTTGTTTTTTGTTCTTTTCGTTCTCTCAATTAAACAACAATATTAATTATGATTAACAATAAATTGTCGCACCGTGTATAAAATGACAATAACTACAGTACAACAATAACAGTAACAACAATAAGAATCTTAAATATCACTATAGGTGCCATAAATAAGTAATTAGCTAAAGGCGTTAAATGATTATTACAAACTATAGTCGCATAGAGGCAAAAGTTATAACGAAAGACAACAACAGCAACTAATGCCACAAATGTGGTCACTTTAAACTGAATTGTTTGTAATTGTAATCAAAAACTTAACAACAACAGCAAATAACAATAAATTCATAGTAACATGGATTAACCGCATTTCAATCAGTTAACAATTGAGCATTTAACACAGCGATGTCATGGTGGCCAAGGTGTGGCTTGGTATCTGGTTATGTGTGCATGCGCATGTACGTGTGTCTATGTATGCACTTGGTTCATTTGGTTTGCTTTTCTTACCACATCCACGTATCTAAGAGTCATGTGTTTGTCAGTAAGAATTCTGGTCCGCTGGCGAAGTTAGGCCAGCGACATTTATTGGTAAACAAGTGTTAATGGTCAGCCATGATACCGACCGACTGATAAAACCGCTATTGCTCTGAATTTTTCCTAACACACAAAACTTTATAACAACGTTGTTGGTTAAAGCCTAATGTAATATGTTTGGTTGTCATAGTAAAAGGTCACTTTTCAAATCAATGTCAACATATACAAGCAGCCAATCATACGTGTACACGTACATTCATAGAAAAAGAAACAAAACAAAACAAAGCCCACTAATAACAAATGACCCTCTACAGGAGTGTTTTTATCGCTACAACTTTTTGTTTTTTTATTATAATTTTGTTATTTAGTAACATAATAATAGTTTTTCAAAAGCTTTGATCAATTTTTTTCTTCTTTCTTTTATAACAAGAAAAATTTCAAAATTTTATGCTTTTTATTAATATGCAAAAATTAAAAAAAGAAAAAAACCGTTGTTGACTTAACCTATTGATTTCGCAACGACTGTATCTGCGAATAACTCATGAATTATGTAAAAAAAAATATATAAAATTTCGTTTCTGCTTAGAGTTTTTGCTCAGAAAATGATAAATTTTTATAAGTGTTTTACATATGAATAGAAAGCAGAGCAGGAGTTTATATTCATAATCACGACTAAAAAGTTCATCTTAACAAATTTTTTACACCCTCTACTAAAGTATATTAATTTTGCTATGCCGTTGGCAAACCAAAGCAAAACATTCTATCGAGAAGGTTCTTAAAGTGCTTAGATTTTGTCAAAAAAATATCAGATTCGTTAAGACTGAACTCACTTTTGATGATCATTCTAACTCCTTTCTTTCGATTGTCTTTTACGATCTCAATCTCCTCAAATCGTCTTGCAAGAAAGTTCAAAGGCAGCCTTAGGAAAAGGAAAAAGTCACTTAGACTTTTATTCGAGGAATAAACTGCTAGCTCGCTGATACTAATGGCATTTTTGGTGAAAAACTTTCGCAGACAATTCACGTCCTTTGGAGGAGGTTAAGCTGTATCGTTTAAAATCAAATTCCCTCCTGTCCATACAAATGTGGTAGAAATTAACAAAGTCGTAGGAATTATAGTAAAAAAACGGAAAGCTAGTATTGTTTGTAATGTTCATGAAACACACAAACATACTCTCCGTATTCCTAAATTTACATCTATTGTACAGCCCAAGTCAAGTCCAGCAAATATTTGTTCTTTGCTTTTAGGTTCTCTTGCCTCCAATTCTATTAAACTTTCTATTGAAAAGCGATTTTCATATATCTGCTTAGAGTCGATTATTTCAAAGCGAATGTTTTTAGAGGATTTTAATTTTGTTTTTTATTTTAGACCCTTTGCTACTTGTGGTGTAAGGATGTATTAAGTTTATGCGGATGTATACAACGCTCAGGGGGAATTGAAATACGTCCACCTTTTCTTATACCAATCTACTCAAAATTATTTTCTGAATCGTCTCAAGCTTGTCGGTCCTTCTCTCTGTCTGTTCGTCTTGTGTTCGTATATTCAACAACGTGTGGCCTTATGCACAATTGCTGTTGAAAATGGTTGGGATCGTGCTACTTTTTTGCCCCCTGCCTTATAACGTCTTATATTGAAAAATCTTTACCTAAATAACTGTTTTTACTGCATTTTATTACTTTTTTTGAGGCTACGTCTAGCTTTAGTTTCCGTTTCTTTCACCGTTTTAATTTGTGAGCTTGAAGGTTTCTAGTTTGATCGGAAGATTTTATAACCAATTCGGATTCGGTAATTTTATGTGGATGTTCGTGGACTTAAGGTCATTAATATCGAGAAAATCGTGAGAATCGCCTTTTGAAAATTTCTGCGTACACGTAGAACAATTTTCTCGTATTTGTAAGCACAGATACATAGCGCGTGTTGAATGTGGATTGTGTGGGGATAGTCTGAAGTTATCGATGGAGTGGCATCACTAGGAGCTAAGTACAGATATCCCTAGTTGTTTTACATGGGTATGCCTTGAATTCAATTAAAAGTTTTCGAGAAAAGCAGTTAGATGTTGGCTATAAAATCAGTTAAAATCCATTGTCCACGCTTGTGTCTTGGGCGCGAATCAGAAATCCAAGTCTTATTTTTTTGAAATTGCAATGCTTTTTTTTGATATCTGGCCAGTTACTCGCGTGAAGTTCCGTATACGCATAATACGATGATAGCCAAAAAAAGTGAGGAAAAAGAGAAACACTTGGCATCAGACAATTTGGAAGCGCCCATTCAGCAAGCGTTGTGACTGGGCACTGACCACAAAGTACCGCTGACGTACTAAGATATGAAACCGCGAATACCACCGACTTGGTAGTCGTGACTCCTATCTGCTCGGCTATGCGCCAGTAGATCCCAAGGCTCTATGTGGTTTCCAACAAATTGACTTATTTCCTTACCGAACACATATAAATTAACACATTGAACAATTTCACTAGGGTATGTTATTAAGAAGTTGCGGTTGAAAAACAAAGACGGTTTGCGAACGAGTACGAAAAATGTTGTTTCGTTTTTGTGGAAAAACGAGATTTTACGTAGGAATATTTGTAGGCAAGCATATCATTCGAAAAATCGTCTTCTTGAGCCACGTATCGATTTCGTTATAATTCTTAAATATTTAAGCGATCGTATAAAGTGACAAAAAAATATAAATAAATAAAGACAAGAAAAATGTAGACAAGTGGCCTTAGCCTTTAAGCATTTATGTGCGGTACCGGGTGCTGTTAAAAGCGGACCAAGCGAAAACTGATGAAAGGCATAGGTGAAGAGACTAATAAAATGTTTTTTGATTTGAGAGAACATTTCACACATGCAAGGGAAATCAAATGTAACTTCTTCAAAAGAAAGCAAAAATTTCAAGAAATAATTTTATGCTTCAGAGTGCTACGTGAAAATTTGCTATATTTTATGTGAAAAGAAGGCATATAACCTAAAATCCATGCTGCTCATTAGCTAAACCAAAATAAAACAAAGGATTGCTTAATAAATGCACAAGAAGCGCTAATACCAAACTAATTGCACGTAATTCATACAAGACATAGAGGAAAAAAAGTTAAAGATCAGTAAATTCATTTATCCAACCTATATGGGTGCAGCATTGTTTTATTAGAAAACCAGAACCGCTAATACCTCAAGAATATTTTACTTGTATATCGCGAATAAAGAAACAGAACGAAAAGATCCGCAAAATATACTAAGCGATAAGCGAGAGGGATAAGTGGCCCCAGCATAAAAGCATGATTTTAATCGTTGTGGAATAAAGCGTTATTTAGCGACGAAACGAAAATTATGTAAGAAATAAAGAAACATGTTATGACATAAAACGAACGACCTATGATATAAGGGATTATATACAGGACGAACGAAACCAGCTCCCAAAAAAAAACTTTAGCTATATAGCGTACATAATAGTTCGTTAAGAAACTGGACGGATACAGAATAAAGCACTATTTGGTAAATAATCGAAGGATATGAATACCTCGACAATACGTCAGCCGAAAAGCTGGAACTGGGTCAGAAGCCACGTCATTACCGGATCATTTTATTCTAAGTACATTAAAATTATTAAGGAAAATTTTATTTTATTGACTTTGCTTAAGAAATCGTCAGTTTTTTATTTTAACATAAAGAAATCTGGAAAGAAATGCCCGGACGAAAAGCGAAAACACACGTACCAGTGCAAATGCCCTCGCCAAGAAATAATGAAATAATAAATAATTTTAAATTGAATTAAAGAAAGTTAGAACTAGAAAGCACGACATGGCTTTACAGTTGGAAATAGAAATTTTTTAACGTAAGTTCAAGGATTGAAAAAACAAGGATTGGCTGCAAACGTGATAGCCCTTCCATTCCTTAAAGCAAATATTGTTTTCTATAAATAATTAAACACTTATGCAATACAGTTTTAAATGCCCTCTTAATCAAAAGGGGAATGATCGAGATCTCACTATATCGCTTCACAAAATTTCTTATCGTAAAAGTAAGAACACAAATCGCTTGTAAATGTGAACAGTTCTTCCATTTTACTAGAGGGGGTAGATTTTCCTACATACTTGTAAGCGTAGATGTGCAATGTCAGTTTTAAATGTTTCTTAATCAAAAGGGGGTCTACGAAGAAATCGCTATTTCGCTTTCCTGCTACAAAATAAAATCTTAGCGTAAAAATAAAAGCACGAATTGCTTGCAAATGCGAATAGTTCTTCCATTTGCTCGAGGGAATATGTTTTTCTACAAACACTTGTGGCGTTCTAAGTTTGAATGATTCTTCAGAGAGAAGTGAAATTATCAAGATAGCGTGATATCGACCCATAGGTAAAGAAGAAAATTTCTCGGCAAACATGAAATTCGTAAGCAATTTTTGACTTGCGTAATAGTTTAATAAAAACTGGGATTACTAGAAAGCGCGATTACGCTTTATAGGTGAATAAGAGAAATAATCAATGTAAGCTTTGTTCCTGTCAAATGGATGTAGACTTTGTTTGAGTTTATAACAGTATAAGCTTAAAATTAAACATTTTAGGAAGGCTTGTGATGCCTTACAATGTCTTACGTAATGATTATGTTACGTGATTATTATTTCAACGAATCTAAGGTAATCTAAAAGTTCAATAAAAAAATATTCATATATTTCTACATTAATTTAGACGGCTTTAATTTGTTCTGACTTGTTAGGAATTTTCTTAACGTATTTCTCATTTTCGTGCTTGCAAAAGCTACGACATCCGTAAAATTGATACCAAAAGTAAAAAAAGAAGAAGAAAATTGATATTTCTTCAAGAATCGCTATCATCAAGAACTACGTTAATGATTTTTAATCCTATTAACACACACACGGACAGAGGCTAGCCTTTCGTAGCATGTCCAGATGATAATAAGCAAAACCCAGGCATCAATGCGTACACATTCATACATACATACATAGATACATTCATAATAAAACTGATAATCAATGAAAAAGGCAGAGAAAAAGTGTCGTGACTTAATAAAATCTCAAAAATTATGAAAGACATTGATGCCTCTTTTGAAAAGTATACAAACGCATTTATACTGTACTGAACATATAGTATACACATATGTATATATATCAATGGACAAAAAGCACAACTTAATGTCATCACTTGTTTGTTAAGAACACGAGAAAAAAACTGAGAAATTTGTTTTTTCTCCTTCCTCTTTTCCTTATACCAAAACCACCTGCTGTTGTTATGCAGAGAACAGTTTCGTTTTGGTGGGGACTTTGTTGTTTACCTGGATTGTATTGAAGTTTCCAATATCATGCGGTTTGTGCATTCTTTGGCCTTCTAATTGAATTGTGTTTGTTTGTGTATGCTTAACCAAAGTATGGCGACAACAAATAAACGGTTTTATGGCCAGTTGACAGGAGCAGCAGTTGAAGATGCCTGCATACGGGGGATAAGAAGGCAAAGAGTTCAATACGGTTGATTGCTTTGCTGTGCGAGCGAGCGAGCGTTCGTGCGATCGTGCGTGCGTGTGTGACTGTTGTGCGTAATCCCAGCTTAATGAAATTGATTCCTAATGTGCCACAAACACACGTACAGAACTTATTTAGACATTTTTTTTTCTTTTTTGTTACTTATACAGTGAAAAGCATTTGTTGCCTTGAGTTGATGTTAATGCTGGTGGTAAAGGTTTCGTTTTTTAGTTTTTTTTTTTTCTTTTTGTTATATAAGAATTTGCATAAAGGGTTGTTACACTTAAACACACTCATGCAAACAGGCGCACACATGCAAGTACGTGTGAGTGTGTGCGTGTTTATAGTTTTCAGATATAACTGTGAGGATATTTCTTTTTAATTTTCAAACCATTGCAACACTGTTGTAATCAAGATAAACATCAAATATGTTCAAGTAATGAAGAATGAAACAAAACTGAAAAAAAAAAAAAAATTAAAAAAATACATAGGAAATGCAGCGAACGCAATGTCTGCAATGCAAGATCTTAAAGAGCAGATCTTTTTCACGAATGAAACTTTGAGCAGAGATAAGATTTGATTTTTAGATTTTAATTTGTATTAACAAAAGCAACAACACTAGCAAAAAACAACAACTGCAAAATGTAAGAAAATTAGTATTTAAAAGATTTTCTCATAAAAGATAAAATAAAAAAAACATGTGTATAAGTGATGTTGTTAAAATTCTGTTCTGAACATATTTCCGAACATATATATAATAATGCTTACCTTGAAATTGTCTTATAATCGGGAAGATTTGTTTGTTCGTTACTTCACGCTCAGACAGTAACACGCAATATTTCTATTTAATACATTATTACGCTCAACGGTTGTCTAAAATTTCAAACAAAGAAAAAAATGGAAAATAAAAATTGTCATTTTTATGTCTTTTTTTCATTATTTTATGATTTTTCTTTGTATTTTTTTCTTCTTTTTGTAATTTTGTGTTTTATGGTTTTTTTCCGAAATACTTTAAACAAATCACAAGACATATGAATATATATATATATATATATATATATATATATGTATATATATAAATATATGCATATATGTGTGCATGTGTGTTTTTTTTTCAACGCTCATTTAGTTGTATACAATAACATACACATAATGGTCTTCACGGTATGCCCAGTGGCGTTTAATCTAAAATAAACTGCTTTTCAGTTCTCTACTATGATGTTATGTTAAGATGCGCGTGTTAGTGAATGTAGGTGAGTATAAATGTTTGTGCTTTGTATTAAAACTTCCTTAACGGCCTTTTAAACTATTTTCGTAGAATTATATTTTACAACACAATTGTCATATACACACAAACATGGAAACAAGATTTTCATATAAAAAGCTTTTTGCTTGATATCAACAGCAACGACACAATTCTTTGTTGTTGACTTTTCTTTTTTATATTCTCTTTTGCGCAATAACAAAACATTTACGTCATTTTTTTCCGTTTTGCTTTTTTAAGTTCATGCGTTACATAGTTTATGATGTTTCTAAAATGTTTGAAACATTTTCAGTACGTTTTACTTATAACATTTATTTCGGTTTCTTATTGTATGTTATATATATGTTTGATTGTCCAACGCGATGACCTTTTCCATGCTCTTGAACGGTTGGTATAAATTTTTTCTTTCTTCTAGAAAAAAAAAATTCCATTACAAAAGTCAGTCTGATAAAGCACAAAAGCAGAAAAAAGAACAAAAACTTAACGTTTATGGCACGATCTTATAGCATAGACTAATAAAAAAGAGCGCTGGCAAACGAAAAAACACATGATTTTTTCTTTTTGGTTTCCTAAAGTACTTCAAAAAATACTATCTTGAAGCTGTGAGTGTTAAGCCTTCGATATATAATATCTGTCAAGCCAACACTACCTTTTCTTACATAAAAGGAAAACTTCGCAGCATTTTATTCATCAAAATTCAGATACATTTTCTTTTATTTCAAATGAATTTTGGTAAACCAAATAGTTGCAGTTCTGTTTTCTAAAGTCAACTTTATACCGTTAAGAGATTTCTCGAGCAAGTGAAACAAATGGCGATCGGGCTGTGCAAGGTGCAGGTTACACTTTACGTCCATCAAAGTTTTTTAGACAAGTTCTCTCGACTTGTCTTCATTTATTAAAAAAATATAGTCTGGCCTTGTTTTGATGGAAGATAAGGCATTCCCTGATAAGACATCTTACGTCATTTACTCTCTGATAACGATAGAAAGTACAAAACATTGGTGGGGCCAAGTTGAAGCAACTCATAATGTATTATTACCTTTCAATCTCATCAACTCCAAAACATAACTTTACGTGACGTCAATTTAAGGTTAACTTAAGGCCATTAAGTTTGTGCAACTTCATCCAAATCCTTTTCGTGCCTAATCTTCGCATTGATAAATATGATTCGCATTAGCACTTCCCCAAATTCAAATTCACATACTTTTATCTTATCCTGCTCAGTCTTAGAAGTTGAATGAAATGTTCATTCCCAAAATCGTATGATATGAATTTCAAATTATTATTACAGGAAAGCTACAACGTTTCTAATTACACTTTTACCGCACAAAGTTCTTTCTTATATTCTCTTAGTTAATCCTTTCAGATAAAGGAATAGATTTTCGAAGGACTTTTCCATTGCATTTAACTCATCAGTATCTAAGTTGACATTTTATTGCCTGTTACTTATTTAGCCAAACTGTTATCAAGGCAGTGCACGAACATGAACGACAATAACACTTACCTTAACATTTCCCGATCACAATCAACCCGGCAGCATTCTTCCTTACTCCTTTTAGACAAATTTTATGTTTACCTTTACTGGTTTCATAAACGAGCTTACTTGACTTACAAAAAATACATATAGCTTTCTTTTGACCACTGTTTCCCCACTTTGTTCAACTCGGCCATGTTGCTTGCCCTTACATTAGTTAGCTGCTTACCTAATCTCGAGAAGAATTCGTGTAGACACGTAAACTCGCAAGAGGGGCAGTTTCACGTTACAATATATTAACTTTGGCAGCTCTCCTGAACAGTTATTAGGTAAGACAATAAGTAACTTTTAGTTTAAGCTCAACCTTTGTTGGTTTAATGTATTCAACTCAGCAGTAGTTTTTCCTACCCTACCATACTCTTATTTAGACGATATGTTTTTAATTGATTTTAAATGAATTCGAAAGACGATATTCAAAGGCGTTCTTGTGAAAATAGACTTTGCTTTATTTGAAAGTCTATATTATAAAATATAAAGACTTCCCTTGAGCGTTGTTTCTTCGCTGCCTCACGCTACCTACACTTTAGTGTTCACTATTCGTGTATCAAGTGTGTTTTGAGGTGAACTCATATTACATGTATATCAGTAGCCTTAGTCGAACTTCAATTTCAACTGCTTATCTATGTAATTTGCTTTCCATAAAGCCGTCCGTGCTTACCATCAGCCAACATCATCGTCAGCGAAATGTAATGTCAATTTAGGTTACTTAAGTCCCAGTTAAGACGAATTACGTCATCTTTTCTTTTCTTACATGGGCACTAAATCGGTTCAGTACTAATTGAATTTAATTTAATTATCAATTTAATTATCAATTCAATTCAATAATTTGTTCCCCTAAGCTTTCACGAAACGGTAGATCCTTTCTTGGCATAATATTCCAAAAGTTTTATGTAAGCTTTCCCCATAGAACAAACCCAAAAGTGGTTTTAAATCGTTTATAGTTCTGGAGTTGTTGGTGTTAATTACATTTTTAAATCCTATGCCAGTTGTGGTACAAGAGTATATTAAGGTTATGCGGATATATGCAATACCCAGAAGAGCTTGACAAATCTGACACATCTTTTGTTATACCGATCGTTTCAGAGTCAATTCCTGAATTCATCAAAGCTTTTCTGTTCGTCTGTCCGGCTCAGATCGAGATGCATGGGATAATTACTTGAAATTTGCTACACCGACATTTTTTGATCCAAGGTCGAACGCTATTGAAAATGCTTTGAATCAACCAATTTTTCTGACTTATCTCTAATATAAGGCCTTGTTTTGAAAATTCTCTATATGAATAAGCGTATTAAGCAAAGTAACTTGGGGTTTCTAACGGTAGGTCATGTGCCACTGCAGTGTTTTTACTTGCTTTTATAACAGGATTTGTCTTGCAACATTTTTGAAGTGAATCCATGGGGATGTAAGAGGAGATAACTAACCTTCACATGTTTAAGCTAGACATCGAAAGTAAAGTCACTAATTTCAATATTTTATCAAGAAAAAGAAGAGTCGTTAATTGTTCAGTTTCTAATAAATTTTACGTCAATCAATATTTCATAATGATTTAGAAAATCATAGCAAACCTTCAATCTTGATTCCGAACATTTTTCCCTACGTGCTTTTAGCGTGAAAGAAGTGTTTCTCAGGCAGGTTTCTTCCGTCAGCATGGCAAGAATGTTCCTCATTTATCGACTTCCGAGTGCAAATTTTGTTTAACGGCTCTTTACACCAAAGATATCATTCATACGTATTTTGCAGTTACAGTGTACCAAGGATGGCCACAGAATAATAATTTTCTTCAAAAATTTCGTTAAAAATTCCATCAAATTTTTTAGAGGAAAATATGAAAAAACATTTTTTTTTATTTTCGATTTTTTTTTTTCTTCATAAAAATTTTCTACAAAATACAACCGATAACCTAAAGCAGTGAAAAGCTTATTAATATTCCAAACAGCAGCAACTCACTTACGAAAAAAAAAATATATATAAAAAAATGTAATAATAAAAGCTTAATTTAATTTTCGTTACAATCTTTCTTTTCATATGCCACTTATGGTGATAATGATCATAATTGTTTGTTATACTTTTTATGGACTTTATATCGTATATACATATATACATACAATAATATGTACGTATCTCTGTCAAATCAAACCATTAAAATCAGACAAAGTTAAGTTTGAAAGTTGGTGTAATTGGCGATGGTGGTGGTAGTGGTGGTGGCAATGCGCTCATGTTTGCACCAACGTACAACAACAACTTAATTGAACTTGAAATTTAAACATAGTAAATAAGTAGAAAAAATAAAATATAGAAAACAACGCTATTATCAAGCGTAAAATAAAATGTGTAAGCCCACTTACACACACACAAAAACATATATAAATACATTCATAGACATATGCTTAAATATAATTTTCCATTTGTTAAGGACTATAAAGAGTGGCAAGAAAAACTAACCACACTAAAGAATCGTAACAACAAAAAAGCAGCCTTTAACAGAACGAATGAAAAATCAATCAAAACAAGGCAACAACAACAAAATAACAGCAACAGCAAAAATGAAAAAAACAACACCAACAATTGCAATAACATGCAGAATCAACCAACCGCAAAGATCATGTTGAGCGTTGTTTTCCTTGTGCGAAGAAAATCTATGCTTAGGAAACAAGGAAAGAGAGCAACAAAAAACAAAAAAAAAACAATATAGAAAAAAAAAAATTGCAAGCACGCGTCAACAATTTAATGCCACAAATCTTGCAAAAAGACACACACCTAGACATATAAATACCCACAGCAGTTGTATTTACCGAGCCATACCACTCACATCAGCAAAATATATAGGAAAGAAGGAAAAACAAGACAAAGTTTTATATAATCGAGAGAATCTAGTCTAAAATTATGGTGTTAGTGGCAAGCAATTCCAACACAAAGACACTCGCAAAACAAATATCTGCATGTCTGTTGTGATTGTTTTTTTCTTTTTCTTCTTTTACAATGAGGGTGTTGATGCAAAAAAGACAAGTACAACCTGTGCATGTTACAGGTAAGAAAACAGGTGTCTTGTCTTATGCGCGATGAAGTGCTACTTTTCAACAGGAGATTATATTGCGAAAAAGATTTTAAATAAAAAATTCTAATGGAAACATTTGATGAAACAGTTTTCGATTAGCTACATAGTAATCAGTCTATTTGCAGTACAGTTAAGTTAAAGTTTAACAACTGAGATTATTTAATTTAATCGCATTTAGCACCTCAATACAATGATGACCGAATGATGGCTAATCAACTACATTTTTTTCTTCCGCGAACCGGTATTAAAGGAAAAAATTATTGCTTTTGGACGCATTTTATTTGCTAAAGAAGGCCCAGATTTCTTGTATTGAATTGAAAGCGAAGGGTTCTGTATCTTATAATAACTTGTTTTGGGTTACATCTACATGTATGTCGTATGTAGGCGAGTAGCACATCCCCTGCAAAGTAAGCTTCGTATTTTCTTTCCTTAACTTTTCAAAAAAATAAAAGGAAAAATTCGTGTCTGTGAATGTGAAAACCACGCTCTTGTCGGACATGTAACGGAAGTTATTTACTTTGAAATATGTGACTGAGCCGAATGGAACAAAGGTCACACTTCCCCGTTCAATGCTGTTAAAACAAAAAATAAATATAGATGTCTTTAGTAAAGTGATGGAAGCCAATTTTCACTTTGTTCTCTTTCTTCTTTAATGAATCCGAGGTTGAGATAAACGGGCCAAAGAGCTCATAATTATATCTACTTTGGTCAAGCTTTATGAATATGAAATTTCTTGAAAACGATTAGGGCCGTTAGAGTTTATTTCATAAGCAAGACAAGTCAATGTCGCCATGCTTAACTAGGAAGGATACACTCAATGTATACCTACGTTTCTCAATCGAGGGAAGGGCTGATAGTAGCAAACTATTTTCATACGCTGATACTTGATAATATGCATCTTTTCACAGTTTGATATACGATCGAAAAACAGCTTGTAAGTAAATGAAATTGATGTCGTGCATACACCGGTATCTGAGTTATGCACCACCAAGATTTCGAAAGCAATGAAGGCAGTCAATTTCAATGCAGCGAATTTATATATACAACTAATGTATATATAGAGTGTTCCATCTGTTTGGTTTTTGCTTTCTTATAAGTGGAAAAGGGTTTACATTGGTGCCTCTAAAAATGTTTAGTAAGCGCAATGTCAACCTACGCTCTTTATAGTCATGAACTCGCTTATTGCTTAACAAATCATGTCAAGTTCCTTAGTTACCTTAATGAAACACAAACTCTCACTAACTTTACTTTTAAAGATTATTCTAGATTTTATGCAGAAAAGTGACAAAAAATTGGTATGCCAGAATTAAATGTTTACGAAAATTCAAAAACGTACAATCATTTTTAAATATAAACTGCATGAAAGAATATCTAAAACAACATAAAAAATCAAGATAATATCTTCTTTTTACATACCACCCTTATTTGACCACCCCGTACCTTGTAGGGTTGTACACATAGAAATCTACAACAAATTTGATTGTTTTACGTGAGTTTTGACTGTTATAAGTCTTCTTCAAAGCGAGCTTCAAATATATAAATTTGGTTGCTGGGTTTCATTTAGGAAAATATGCATAAAAATTCAAAATTCTTTAATCATTGCGGAAGCTTATAGAATACTAGAAGCAAGCAGACGGATAAAGAGACTTGAGAAAGGGGAAATAATATCTGATTCCGATATGAAGCAAGTTTAAGTATAAGTGCATCCTATCCTACACCGCTCTGCAGTTATTCATATAAACACTTTTCAAAATGAAGCGTTATATAGGAAGTCATCGAAAAAATGGTGCGATCCAATATCGCATTTTCAATAGCACTCGTTCTCGGGCCAACGCAACCCAGTGTACCAAGTATAGGCCGAAAAAAAAAAACAAAACCGACAACTGAACAGACAAAAGAATGGACGGACAGACAAGCTCTGATGAATTTTAAAATGACTTTGAATCGATCTGTGCAACAAACGGTGGGTCTGTCTCAAGTTTTTATGGATGTTGCATAGATAAGCGCAAACTTAATATACCCTTTTATCATAAGTAGTGCAGGGTAAAAATACTTTCATGCAAGGAAAATCGTCTTAATACGATCGAACCAATTTCTTATTTTTCATAGAGAATTTTGGAGAAAATTATGGTAAGACCCCTTCGAATATCTAACGCCATCCTTTTGAATCTAAAATATTGATCAAAAGTAATCGCCATTAAAAATAGTATAAGCGAGCCCGACTATTATGCTTTTTATTCTTTCTAAATGGATTTAACCAATTTTCGAAATAAGTAACTAACGTTAAAAACATTAAAATCATTTTTTAAATCTATCCGCGCAGTAGCTATTATACGAATCTTGAGAGCTGTGTAGTTACTATTAACATTGAATATGACTCGAACTCTACTACAGCACTATAGGACTACAGTATCGAATACATATTTTTTTAATTATAATTTCGTAAAAAATTTTGCAAGTATTTACCTATTAATTAAAAATTGTTTTGTGTTCATTTGATTGAAAATCAATTATATACTTTTATATAAATATATATATAGTATATGTCATTGTGTGCAATTTTTCATCGGACTTAGTCAATTTTAATTGAAATTCACGAAATGTCATTTCGTTTTGATTAATAACTTTAATATATTTTTTCTTAAATTATTACTAATTTTCTCTATTGATTTTTTGTTTTGTTTTTATTTTTGTTTTTTCTTCTTTTTTCTTTTTATTACCAATTTTTCTTTTTATGTTGTTGTTGTTTTAATTTAATATTTAGCGCTCCCAGTGCTACCGTTAGCAAACTGAATGGCCAGACCACACCTCTTGATGTGTCGAGCCTATCGCAAAACGAAATACAAGGCTTATTGCTTGGCTCACACCCATCGGCTACAACAGCTGCTGTGGCGGCTGCAGCTGCCGCTAATATTACAACAACGGCGACTATTCAACAGCAGCAACAACACCAGCAACAAACAACTATAGTAACGGCTGGTGGTGGTGCGGGTGGCGGTACTGGTAATGGTACTGTTGTTATTACAGCCGATCAGCAACGTCAGCCAGGTACCGCCACTACGATTAGTATTAAACGTGAACCAGAGGATTTGCGTAAAGATCCGAAAAACGGTGCCGCTAGTAATGGTTCAACGGCCAGTAGCGGACAAAAGGTGAGTCAAAGAAACCAACCAAAATCCAAGTGTTTCTTCTCCTTCATCACGTTGTTGTGTTTTTCGTATGTCACAACACTGTATGTGATTAATATAGAAACCAAATGGCAAAAGGTTGCTTAGAAAATTTCTTTTTTTTTTGTTTTTTTTTTTTTTATTTTATACAATTTACTAAAACTATTAAGAGAGATCTTAAGAAAAAGGACGCACACGCTTCACAATACCATTAAAAAAAGCAAAAAAGCCAGTTTTGTTAGAAAAAAAAACAATTTTATTCAAGAAAATTATAAAAGATTCTCGTGCTTTTTTTTATACAAATTTTCTTCTTTTTCTTCTACAACTTTTCGAATGTTAAGTGCGCGAAACATTTTTTTTGTTTGTGTTGCTTTCATTCCAACTCTATAAAACCCATAACAAAATTCTAATGCTGTCTTTTTCTGAGAATTCTATTCACCGCTTAATTTAAGAGACTTGCTTGCAATTGGTTTAAAGGCAGTCCCCCTTCCATTGATCTTGAGCTTTTCACTTACACTTATGCACATGCTTATTGTCACGTATGCACCACTCTCTAGGCTCTCAAACATTTCTTATTGTTTGTACTGTCTGGTGGTGAGAGAGTTAAGTAAACGTTTGGCTATTGGTTAAATTGGCAAGAGATTGTATAATACTAAGCGCAGCTGCTTCATAACATAAAGAAAAATATATAAACAAGAAAGTAAAATAAAACGCAAGAATATAAAAAAATGAAAAAAAACTGTCATACTCTGTTCATTCAACAAAACAAATATAACAGTTAACAGTTAAATTTATACATACACATGCACGCATACAAACATAATCTATCACCATCTCTTTTCTTCTTTATTAATTTTTAATTACAATCTATGGCTGAGACTGTTTCTCTTTCTTAACATGTATGAAAACTGATCACTTGCAATGCATGCCAAACGACAAAACTAAACGAAATAATAGTCTGTTTATACTAAAAACTGATAAAGCAAACGGTGAGTATGTGTATGAAATTGGTTTGATATCGAACTTCAAAAGGCAAGAAGTTGCAAATGATATCTGAACAAGGCTTGAGTTTGACGTATGAAACTGATAAGAATTTTGATTCACAATAAGAAAAAAAATATTGCAAATAAACAAATAAAAATAAAAAGTCTAATAACACAAAAGAAAAAAAAATATATATAATAAAATAAAAAAAACAATTAGGGAAAATAAAATAAAATGGAATAAAGTGAGAAAAAAAAATAAAAACATTAAAGGTAAAAATAAATAAATTCAAAGGCAAAAAAAAAAAAAAATGAAAATGAAAATAAAATATGTAATAAAATGATAAATAATACAGTAAAATAAAATATGTTTATATAAAGCGAACAAAATAAAATAATTTTAAACACAATAAAGCATAGCACAGTAAAACGAAATAAATTATAGTTAAAAAAAGAAAGGTGAAGATTTAAGAGGAAAATTTAAAAAAATAACGAAAATAGCACAATGTGATAAGCTGGAGGTAAACAACAATTAGTAAAAGCTGCAAAAAATTTGATCAGTATATAAATTAAACTAAATTAATAAATAAATAAAAGCCGTTGTTGCGAAATAAGTAAATAAATTGAAATTAAAAAAAATAAATAAAATAAAGTAATTGAAAATTAAAAAATGTTAACAACTTTTTTAAAATTAATATTAAATTTCTGCCAGCTTGAAGTCATAATAAAATGTTTTCAATTATATTTCATAAATTTAATATAAAGAAAAAAGGTCCTTTTAGAGTTGAAAAAATATAAACGTCAAGACGAAAATGAAAACGAAAAGAAAATAAATTATTTAATAACATTTGAAAAAAGGAGCGATTTTATATCTGGTATCTATTTTAAGATCTATTATAATGAAATATTTTTTTTTATTTTAATTCGAAAAATTATTGTATTATTGTTATTGTAATTTAATTAGATGAAGCGAATAAATTTTATGTCTAAAAGTTGGACCACCACTAGCGACTGAGACTACCGGCCCTTTCCTATAAAGGATAAACTAGATGGTTAGCCGCTAATCGCTTCAGAAAAGTAAAATTTTTTTTGTAGTCTGTCTTAATGAATATATTTTGTCTCAACGAACGCCTTTAATTACGAATGTCGTAAATACCATTTTAACCCACAAGTCTTCTTGAATTAAAAATTGCAATGAAAATTTTTTAAAAAACTTTCGTGACGAAACTTACTACATCCTGCACGATTAATTAAAGTAGTGGTCAAATGGCAAAGTGGGTGAGAGGGATATCAGAGGCATCAGAGATCTCAGGGCATTGTTCAGTGTTGAATTGGCATAACTACGCTTATACACCTTCGATTGCTCATGCGTTTGTTATGCTATTATCATCACATTCATCCAACCAGGCGTCCGCCTCTTCTTCATACCAACGCGTAATTCACCTGCGTTTCTATGGATCCATCTATCCCCACACCTGCCTGTTCATCATACCACCCCAATGCACCTGCCTTTTTGTGTGTCGGTCCATCCATCCACTTGTATGACACTTAATAATTCAGATAATTTAACAAATTGGAGTTTACTTAACTACAGAGCAATGTAGTAACGGATAAATATTCGTAGTCACCTCTCCAAGTTAATGCAATGGGACTATAATGGATTTTCATCTGTCCGGTTGCTCCTGTTTGGGTCTATTTATTTCAGGTCGCCTTGGTCGTTGGAACTGTTACAATCACATTAGGCTACAGGGATGACACGAAAAGTAAGTTGTTAGATTAGTTTGACAAGTTTAACTATGAAAATGACTATAATGAGCTAAAAGAAATAAGAAACGATAACATATATTAAATATTTGGACGTATATTTAATCTATAATTTATAGGAGATATTGATGCGAACCTTCGTTTTACACCTGGACTCCTTTAAAAATTCAATGCAATACAAGAAAGGCGACCATCTCATTCAGTCAATAATTAACGAAACATTTTTAGCCTTTCAACTTTACCGGGTTCTTTACGCGCTTTCTTTTAAGTTTACTTGAAAATGTTGCGTTTTTTTTAATGTTTTATGATATGAAAAAGACACTTGATTGAAAAATTTTGCTTAAAATTTTTTAAATATCAATTTTTACACTTTCTGATGATTCGCTATAAAATTAAATTTTTTCTTTTTTTCGTATTTTCATATTCATTTAGAATACAATGCAAAAGTTATGAATAAAGGTATTTGTGATTGTGTGGTGGTGGTGGTGGTGGTGTGCCTATTATATTCATTATTATAGCAGAGTTGATGAGCTCTGTGACAGTGGTGGTTGGTTTGATCATAACAGTCGTTTTGTTGTAAGGCAACCAGCTCTAGGCTCTTCAGATGTTAGTTGTGTTTTTAATGTGGTCTTAGCAAGGTCGTCCATTGAAGCGCTTTTATGTGAGTCTTAGCGCATAAAACAAAAAAAATAAATAAATAAATAAATAAATAATAAAACACTGTGAAACATAAGATGAGCGATCTTTTTTTGTTAATAATTTGAAAATCAAAATTTGGGAAAACTGTGGTTTTAATGAATGGAAAAGAATTTATTCCGCATTACATTTTCATATATTTTTCCGAAGCAAATTACAAGTAAATTAAAGGCAGTTAAGAAGTGTTGAGGTAAAAATCAAAAAACAAAATGGTAACAAATCATATGTAAGCTTTTCAATTTTCCTTAATTACAAAATTACATTTTAATGAATAAAGAATAAAAACTAAACAAAAAATATTTAAAAATCATTTTTAAATAATTTAATAGTCAAACAAAAATACTATAATTATATATAATATTATTTAATATTTTTATCTTAATAATGCAATTAAAATTGTTCTTTATATGAATCAAATCGTGAGAATAATTCAAAAATATATAAAACAACAAATTCCAACAAAATAATCAAATAACTACATACAGAAACAATGTTATTACATGATCTTGTTTATGTTATTTATGGCAACAACAACAAGAACAACATATGGTTTAACATCGTGTATATGTAGGCGGTTAGGTGTCTGCACTTATTTCACATCCAGCACCCCCGCATAGTGTGCAGAACAAGTTTGTGTCTTAAGTCTTTTCGGTTGCTTACTACACACACTGACTTAAACGATTATTAAAAAAAATCTTTGCTAGTTTTATAAAATTACAAAAAAAAAATAAATAAATAAATAAATAAAAGAAAATAATTTTGAAATTAATTCAAGTGCAAAGAGGCGTGTTTTACAAACAATCCAAACGACGTAGCCTTGTTTCTATGTCAAGATACTTCTAAATGCTTTCTGTTTTAATGGTCCTATGCCCACAAAAAAAAAGAATTTATAAGGAATACAAATATATAAAAATATTAAACATAATAAGATAATCAGTGAGACTTGGTAAGTAAAAATTTACAAATTATTATGAATGGAAATTTCAAGCAGCTAAGAAGCTTTTCAAGGCAGATGTAATTAGTAATGGTCACTAACTTTTCATAGGTTAAATAGATACGTGAAATGCTTTGTAGATTAAAAAGAGAAGGAAAACAAAAACTCTTAACGGTTCATTGAAAATAAGATCCATAAAAAAGGTTTTTGGAAATTATCAAGAGTTCATATGGTAGGAGTCAGTTTTCTAAAGTTTTACGCTAGTTATCGATTGGCATTAGAGTTCAATCTCCTAGCGCTTATTCTAGATTTTCTTGGCGTACTATCGTAATAATAATATCGTATAATAATTTCCTTGAGTAGAAACTTCTTATGTTGAAGAAAAAAAAACACTGATTCGTATACATATATAAATAATTTATTCGTTTCATTTGTTGAACTTTGTTCTTCGTTAGGTCATCCATGAGATTTTCTTTAAAATGCTTTCTGACACTTTGATTGTTGCCAATGGCCGTTTTAAGACTAAGATAAAAACCAGATAAGCACATATATATGCATACATATTCAAATAGAATATACATATATATATATATTCGAATAGAAGTAAAAAATGAAATTTAATTTAAATTAATTTATATAAATTTTGCGAATTTCCTTATTTTTAGAAAAAAAACTTTTCCTTTTCTTTTGGGTCTAAAGTACTTAAGGTGAATTTTAGTTTTCATCAACAAAAAGCAGTTAGAAATAAAAGACAAATAGTATATGTGGCACTTCCGTCATTTTCTATTGGTTATAGGCGTGTCGCTGATACACGTTTAAGTGTTACAAGCATAGCTTGAGAGTAAAAAGAGATAATACTCTTCTTACTACAGAAATATTTTCCGATCTGTAGGATTCTACATAAGTAGACATTGTATTGATTTTGAATTTTAAATTACAATTTTAATAGGACTATGATTTTTCTCTATTTTTGAGGCAATCATATAACAAATATATAAAAATGTATTGTTATAAAGGTAAAAATTAAAGGTTCTTATATAAAAAAAGAAAAACAATTATACATGGATAGTGATCACAGTATGTCATGTACTGTTATTCCTAAAGGCAATGAGCTTCTTCCAGAATTGGCCGTATCGCTCTTATCTCTATCAAAAACGTCAAATAGTAGGGGGGCTTGAAATGAATTATAATTTAATCTAATTTTCCCTTGAGATTTTGCTGAGAATTTCAAATTCATACACTATTAAGATTACCGATCTGGTTAAAAGATTAGCGCGCTCCTAACTTTAAATTTTATACTTAAAGGAAAGTTTTGAACACCATTCAAAAGTACTTTAACAAAACACAGAAAAATTCACGAAAAGTAACGAAAAACAGTTAAAATGATAGAGAAGCGGACGTACATAAGTGTGTACATAACCTGAATGTATATATATATATAACTATATATAACTATACACTTTGGGAAAATTAGAACTAAATTTGTTTAACAAGAAAATTAAACTAAGCTAACTGGAAAATTAACTTCAGCGAATAATTTAGTAAAAATTTAACACAGACTGAGCAATGCATTATACGTACACATATGTATTTATAACACCTATATATTAATATATTATGTATTAATTATATATAAATATATATACAAGAAGTTTTTACTGCACTGAATAAAAAAGTTTATTTTCCAATTAACATAAATTAGTTTAATTTTCCTATTAACGTAATTCAATTCTAATTTTCTAAATTTCTCAAATTAATTCAATTTTTTTGTAGTAAATTACCTTAATTTCATTTTAACCAATTAAGAAATATTTCATATAAAAAATAAAATTCATTTTAATATTAGCCGTTCGATATCTGACGCCTCGAAAGTATTGGGATAGTATGCTCACTCTACAGTTGGCGAATAGACGTCAAAGTTCTTACAATAAAGTAAAAAGGAGTCAAGGCTCTAAAGTAGAAGAAAAGGCTATAGTTGGCTTTGGCCCATTATTAAATACCCTACACCACTCTACACTTACTCATACACAGGATTTTCAAGAGAGGACATTACATGGGAAATGGACGAAAAAGTGGTCCGAAGCATTTTCGGTAGCTTTCGTCTTCGGACCAAAGTACATCGGCGTAAGAAATTTCGTCAAAAGAATTCAAAAATTTTCGATCCGCAGATTGAGCACAAGAACACATGACGGACAGACAAGTACAGTATAGTAAAGGTCTGTTAATTTCAAGTTTTTCTGGATGTTGTTTACGTCCGCATAAGCTTAATATACATTTGTATTAATAATTCTGTAGGGTTTAAAAGCAAAATTTCCATCAATTGAAATCGTTTGACCCCGGGACATCTCTATACCCATCGTCCGAATACTTTGTTATTGCATTTTCACTATAAAGAACTATGTTTTATAAAATTTAATTAAATTTAATTTTAAAAAAAGACAACAAATTTTCATTAATCTCTATATGTCCACATATGTCTGTCTGATCTTCCGACGGTTGCTTTTAATGTTAGACGGAAAATTTGAGAAAAACCAGCGGAAATACTCTTTTAAAGCATTTTCTCGGAAAAATTTGAAAATGAACGGGAGACCCGGGAGCGGAATTACTATGTAACCACCTGAAAAAAGGGTTTTAAACAAATGGAGTTTTGGCTAAAAAGAAGTGAAAACATGCTCAAACAGCCTAAAACTGTGAAATTTTAGACATATGATATTCTTTTAATTTATTAGTAGAACTGAAAGACGAACGGCACGAGATATTTCATCCAAAGAATTGTTCATTTTTACCGAACAACGCTCCCATTTTTTTTGGCAGAGTATGACTTTATGTTGAAAACGCGGTCTTGCTTTTCCTTTTTATTACAAAACTGTCCCTATCTACTCTTTCTTTCGTTCATTTAAGAGAACACAAGCCTCTAATATAAAATCCTCTCATACGGATGCTCCATTTCCATTTTTTTTTTTTCATTTCATTGATTTTTTTGAGATAAACGTCGTAATATTTCTTTCATTTGTTCTTCACGTTCCAATTTTTCCATTTCTTACCATTAATGACAAACATTTGCGGATCATAGTAAGAGATTGTGGATCTTCTGCGTTCAGGCTGAAATTGGCTTGTAAGGAATCAACATAAGGTGTGCTTCACACTATAAAGATTCCTTAAAATAAGTGAACAATTTTTAAATTATTTTTTATTCATTTAGCTTAGCTTTCCAATATATGTAGAAAGTTGTATGAAGCTAGTAGCCTTCCATTTCAAAGTTCTCATCCATATAGTGACCATCTCTACTAATAAATTCAACACAAATACGTTGCTTATCTGCCTACACTGGACAGACACACTGACTGAACAGTGCAAATATTTAACTTTATTGCACTAGCTTTCATGTATTAAGTGATCACTCGACGAAGATAGAATCTTCTGTCACCCTAAATATCTCATCATTGTCTGGTCCCAAAAGCTCAAAGAGGCTTTAGTTAAATTGCAACGAAGGCTTAGGTCAATTTCGAGAACTATCATGAATCGACTGAGGTTTTTGTAGTTAACCTTAGGTTCCAAAAGCTCAAAGAGGCTTTACTTAAATTGCAACGAAAGCTTAGGTCAATTTCGAGAACTATCATGAATCGACTGATGTTTTTGTAGTTAACCTTAGGTAACTATAGTTGGGTATAGGAATATCAAAGTTTGTTATACTGTTTGTACTAACACTTTTTCAATTTTCTTTCATAAAATTTCAAAGTTATTCTATTCACTCTATTGCGATATAAATAAATTTCGAAGTGATTCAAAGTGAAAAGGACTTGAGACCTGAACAGATCGACTGCAAATAATTAAAATTCTTCCACTTTGGCGTATTTCTAAGCAGGAAACTATATATCATATATACATGCTGCTAGATATATATGTACATATACACACATCTATTTGTATTCAGAGAAGAATATATATGTAAATGTGTTATGAATATTTTATATTTACTTTTTAAACAAAACTACTATTTAGAACTATTCTAATAAATTTATAGATAATTTAGAAATATAGTTTCCTATATATACGGGAATATATATATATATATATACGAGCATGCATGTTCATATATATATATGTATGTAAACTTTTTTTAAACTTCTATTTCCTGTTAATTTAAAAAAAAAACTATTTTGCTATAACATTTAAATATTTTTATTCGAGTAGATAACGTTCTTTTTCTCCACGTATCTAACTTCAACTAACTTTAAAATTAGAAAGAAATAAAAAAAGAAACAAAAGAATTTAAATAAGTAAAAATTTGGAAATTCTAAAAAGCGAACTTATCGGTATCATCAAAATAAAGGCGTGATGCGCAGTTGGGCTGATGCCAATCGATTCTAAAGACTACTTTGTATCTATTAACTAATGTGTATTATACTACCATTTTATTGTTGTTGTAGTTAGTTTAGTATACGCTAAAATACGTTTTTAGTCAAGGTCTTGAAAAAATGTTGACCTTGTTTCTTTGATATTTTATAACATTTTGAAACATTGAAACGTGTTTCTCCAAGAATAATCTCATTATAAATAATGCAAATTAAATGAATTTATTAACTATTTTTTTGTTTTTTCTTTGGTTTTTGTTTTCGTGCTGATACAAAATGTTAAATAGCCTTTAAAGAGCAGTTTAAAGATTCCATAAATTGTATCATCAGTAAATTTTTTCAAGTTTCTTTTTCACGCCTTTTCATTTTTCAAAATTCGCCAAAACAAAATACAGAACTATAAAATACAACAACAAAAACAACAATAAAAACAGAAAAGGAAAAAGAAAAAATTCTTAAAACTAACTCGATGATAAAAAAAGGAAGAAGAAAACGCTCAAAGCGATGATAAGGCGACGACTAACATAAACATCGAAGTTTATAGATTTGCGAAGAAGTAAACGCTTACTTCGCTATTAGGTACGTCATTGAATTCATCTTAAAAGTCTTTACCGGCCTTTACACATTGAATACCTATTTGTAGATATTTTTTTTTTTAAATGCGTGGTCCTCTTTCGCCACAGACGCCTTTTAGTTCAGAATACTGTTTGCGTTAAGTATAGCTATGTAGGATGTGTTTTCTTTTTATTTACTTCCTGTTACTTTTAAATAATTGACAGACAAATTGTTATAATTTTAATGACAACATAATGACAGGCAGTTATCAAGTGATTCATAAATAAAAATAAAATTCCAATATATGAACAAAGAAGTTTACAAAAAAAAAAAAAAAAGAACGTAAGAAAATAACACGAAAGAAAAACAAAGTTTCATTAAAATCAATAATAATTAAAATCAACTTAAATGCGAAAAACGTAAAGCGAACGAATCTCAAGGACATTTGAAACTGACTTCATATAAAAGAGAAAATGATAACAAAAGAATAAAATCTTTCGATTTTAACGGTTCTTGCAATAAAAGCAATTAACAAAACCTGAAAGAAAAATCACCTATAAAATCATCAGCAGTAATTGTTGCTTTTAAAAGAATTAAATCAGAACGGCCACAATCCGTTGCTAAGTACCCTACATTATATGGGAAGCGTCCGAAAAAACTTTGAATAAATCGAACACTGCGTCAAGAAAAAACGAGTGAAAACACTATAGTGGAACACAGTCCACCATTAAATGTGCTACACCACCCTAAAATTGGTAATATAATGACCTTTCAAAATAAGACATGACATTGCAGGTGTTCGAAAAAGTGGTCTGTTCCGAACCATCTTCAAGAGTGGATTTTCGTGGATCAAAACGCGTCAGTGTATCAAATTTCATGGAAATGGCTCACAAATTTCGACCAGTAGGTTGTACAAAACAATACGGACAAACAAGCCCAGATCGATTCCGAAAGTGATTCTGAAGTGCTTCCGAGTCGATCAGTACAATAGAAAGCGAGTCTACCTCAAGTCCTTTTAAGCATTATATATAACCGCACTAACTTAATATATTCTCGTAGCACAAAATTCTTGGCAAAAAAAAAGAATATAAACAATTTCAATTTAATATCTTTTTGTTTTTTTTTTTAATTTTTTTTAATAAAATTTTTTTCAGTGTTTTTCAGTGACTTGTGTGTGCTAAGTTGTTTCATTAAAAACATAAAAAGTCTATAAATTTATTTCTAAATATTCAAAAAAACTAAAAAACAATCACAAATACGCCCACTTGATAATATTTAAATTTGTTCGAAGAGAAAAAAAATTAATAAAATAATTTTTTATTATTATATTTTAATCTGATTCGTATGCATATTTCAGTTATATAAGCGCAGCAGTGTTTTTTTTCTTTTATTCACAAATAAAGTCGTGTTAGTAACAATATAAAGGTTCACGTATGTGCGCATATGTGTATGTATGACTTCTGATATTTCTCAACAATTTAAAGATTTTTCTTTTTCTTCTTACTATAAATTTCTTTAAAATTTGATTGACTTGTGTGTGAATAGCGTTAAAGAAATCTTCATTTTACTATCCAAAGTATTTTTACATATAATTTTTTTTGTTTTTTTTTCGGATTATTTTTATTACCCTCACTTAACGTTAGCCACCTATCAGCTTAACTATCAACGTGATTTATTTAAAAGTGATAAACAGCCGCGTTGTAACATAAAAATTTTTACTTACACTTATGTAATTGTGTTAATACTTTTTAATTATCATCTTCTTTAATTATGGTTAACTTTGATTTTATGTTTGAAAAATTAAGTAAAATATGCTCACCTTGGAATGTCTGCCATCAAAGATTCTATTATGAAAATCATCAGCATTTAGTTTTCGTGCTAACTATGAACGTATCGCCAATTATCGATAGCGGACCATTCTAATGCAGAATTTTTATGTGAACTTTTCTTTTTTCTCAATCATTTTATCAAATCTTTTATTCTTATCTATCATATCAAGTGCTTTCATTATTCTGTATAGGTGTACTTTTGCTACTGTTTTCGAGCTGCCAGTGATAAGTTTCTTTCATATTTACTACAAATGAATGAGACGAACTAAGTGAGAAATGCTTGGATAGACGGACAGAATAAAAAAAAAAAACGAGCATGGAATCAGAAAAATTCACAGACGAACGGAAAAGTGGATGTAAGGACGGGTGGGTAAATGATCGAATAAGCACATGGCTAGCCATACGTGAATGTATGGATGGCTAGATGGACGAGTAGATGGACGAGTAGGTGGACGAAGAAGAGAAAGCAAGACGAACAAGCCGTCAAGCATACAAATGGAAAGATCGACGACTAGCGTGCCCGATCCATACTCTGGATCTGATCGATACTCATATTCGCGAATAGAAGTCTTATAGTGTCGAAAGCGATAGAATTTACTGAGAGATGCATCGTAAAGTATATTGATGGATAGAGAGATCCATACAAAAAGAAAAAGTATACACAGGAACTAATAATCATGGAAGGGAATGGGCAGGTGCATACATAAGCGAATAAGCGATTTGGCTAATAGCGCAAGCGCAGGGACAAACGAAGGCTTAGAGAGAAGGTGACGTGGACAGATGTCTCGGCAAACGCGTAGAAAATGGATTGATGGCAAAGGGTACGAATTGATAGACATACGGACAGACGAAAGCACGGAGAGAAGACGACGTAGACAGTTGTCTAGATAGACGCATAGAAACGTAACTAATCACACTTGCTCGAATTTACAGACGAACGCATGGATTTGCCGAATGCAAGTATAATGGAACGCATGGATAAATAAAGGGAGATACAAAGAAAGTGAAGTGATGTAAAAACACAGAAGGAAAGGACTAGCAAAAGCATGCATAAGTCGTGACATAGATGGACGCGATGGATTAGACGCGTAGAAAGCAAATTGATGAGAGAATTCACGAATGCATGGACAGGCGTATAAATGCACAGGCAAAGGAATACAACAACGAGGTAGTTTGGAAAGGAAATCAGTTGGACAAGCGAAAAAACAGCCAAAGACCGTCTAAATGAATAGAAGATAATTTAAAAAATCTTGGCCATATGTAGCCAAAGCTTTGCGCTGATCAAGAATGTATCAGAACCAAAATATTAAAATATCTTTTGTAAACATTTGACAAACACCTTTCTTTCGAATGTTTTAATTACAACTAAGTTCAAAGCATACGGATTTAATCAGCAGAGCTTAAAAGATTGGAATCGTAGCGATCTTTGTTTTCCAAGAAAAAATTTAAACAATGTACAGCTGTCTGTGTTTCCAAAGCATTTCTTTCTAGCATAACAAACAAGCAAACACTTTTCGCCTCTGTGATAGTCAATCACGTCCCAACATATTTTGAAAATTGTTTTCATCATTCATGTGATATTTAATTACCAGGAATCGTGTCCATGAATAAAAATCATCTCAGGCTAAGTCTTGCGTTAATTCTTTTTCTTAAACCTTAACCTGTTCAGTATAGCGCGTATGGGAAGCCTCTCGGACAAAATAGCGAGTTGAGTTCGACATCACTAGAAATCCGCCGTAACTGATTAAATCCTAAATATGTTTCTGCTTTAAAATCTTCCATAAGTCAGCGGCGAAATTTCATTTCTGCGTACTTTTTTATAAAAATTTCCAAGAAATATTTTTACAAATAATGATGCAATCCCTTATTACAGTTAAATTTTGAAATACTACTTTTTCATCTTCTATCGCGCTTCACCGAAGTATAAAAGATGTTATTGTCTGTTTTTAATGCTGATATTCGTTTAGTTGTCGTTTGGTTTCTCTTCAAAAACTCTTTACGTAGAAAGTTAAATGGAAAACTTCTGAAATCATATCTCACGTAGCTCATTAAAAACACTGTCCAAACATGAACCGTTTCACTAAGTACATTCACAGAACTTTTTTTGCCGTATGTAGTGCGTGCCATTTTGTAAAGAAATATTTTTTGAATGAAATGTTATCTAAGCAGATCAGACTCATTCATTATTATTTTGATGCGCGCATAACGGTTTCTTCCCGTTGTACTTTACACTCTATTTTCGTCAGATAACATGTTAAGTTTGTACGGATGTGTGTAACACCCTATCAATAAACATAGGGTGGCTAGATTATGGCCACTCGCTATTTATTTCCCTCGCTTTGCTCACTTCTTTCTGCTCATCACCGTGTTGTATGTATAAGGAGTATTCCCTGTGTGATTGACTGATGAAGAAAAAAAATCATCGAATAACCGCTGCCTTCACTAAGTTCATCGCTCAGACGGCAAATATTTTACTTCCGTAGCGCTACACCAAGGATTTTTCGAATATTTAAGATCTTCAGCTGTGCTTTGCAAGTGATTATCAAAACCTTATTGAAATTATCTTCTTCTTCTTTTCAAGATAGTTAGCGCCATGACGACATCAAATGTCAGGGCCTTTACTATTTTGCGCTTGTTCACTTGCGACAACAACATGCTCGCGTCGCTACTTTCCAAAGTCAAATCGGCAATCAGCCGAGTGGATAGCAACCGGCGAAGGCCGTCCAAAGCGGCGCAGAAAGTGGTGTCTTTGAGGCGACAATACCTTGTGAACTAATAGTTGAAATGTTATGAAATTTTGACACGCTGCGTTCAAAGGTTGGTGCTGTTCAGAAATCATATGGGTTTGTCAAGAGAGTCGTAATGTATGTGTCAGACGGAGCATATGATATATAGTGAGAAGAAAACTAATATAAGCAAGCAAATAAACAAAAACGTTGTAATAATGGGCCATTAAACACCTTACACCAGCCTATAATTAATCATACAATGACCTTTTAAAAGAGCACATAGCATATATTGTACGTAGTCGAAAAAGTGATCCGATCCCAACAATCAATTTGCGGACTGAACACAAGAAAATGAGACGGACAGAGAAGTTAACAATGTGATTATAAATCGATCGATGTAATAAAAAGTGGATCTATCTCAAATCCTCGTACTTGTTGCAGACTTCCCACAAACTTAAAATATACCCATTTACCACAAGTGGTTTTGGTTCTACAAAATATAAGGAAACAGTATACTATATATTTTTAATGCATTCTACGATTGATTTCGAAAATTACAAAAGCACTTCGCAATCTGTCAAAAACTACGTACTGCATATGGACAGAATGCGTTAGCTGCGTTTCGGAAGTGATTAAGCTACTTAATCATAGATAGTTTTGTTTTTCTGATGCTGTGCGTCAGCTACTGTTGGTACTGCCCAAGTAAAAGTTTTAATTAAATGCGATTGTACAAAGATGGACTGTAACCTCCGTGTAGACCTACCCAGTATTTGAACATATTTGTTGTGAATCCATTCATTTTTTCAATAAAACTATTCCCGGACTTAAATAAACAATTTATTGGTATTCTAACACTTACTTTTGGAAGACACTAACAAAATAAAAAAAATGCTATCAGTCATTGTTTGATAAAGAGATAGTTATTAAACAATTTTCACAAACAATTTTAAGTAAACTTGAACAAAGCGATTTGAGGCCATCATGCCTACATGAAGCAAAATAGGCTTTTCTGCTGCTGCTACTTTAAATTTTACTGCTTTGCAAACAGCCTTTGCTTTTCTATATAAAGCAAAAGACCAAGAATATTTTTTTTCTCTCAACTTTTAATTAACTGTTTTTAGCGATAAATATTTTAAAGACTGCTTGAAAATACTTTTACATAATAAACTATAAAATAAAACAACGAAATCGAAAACAAAAAAAAAAAAACACAAACAATCACAAAAAAGTGAAACTAACAAATATAACATAAAAAAGCAAGACACAGAGCTACAAGTAAGGTGCGGTCCAGTATATTAACCATCATAAACACCGCGTACACACACTGTGGTCATTCATCTATGATTTTGTGGTATTTATTTATGTTTTTTTTTTTTACACCTTCATCTCCACGACTTGTTATGTTAGCGATGCTTTTTTTTGTTTATTGTTCTTCAAAAACAGGTGTTTAATTTAGTTGTTAAAAAAATTTGTTTCTTGTATTTTTAAAAATATTTGTTTATATATAAAATTAAAAAAGGAGGAAATATTTTTTTTCATGGTTGAGAACGATTTAGAAAAAAAATTGCAAAAAAAAAAAAATTTTGACAAATGCCAAAAATATATAATTCAAACATTCGCAGGTAATTGTGGTGCAAACGCCTTCACCCACAACAACACACATACAAATCAAAGAACCGCCACCCAGTCCTGGAAGTCCCACAAATACCGAAGCAAACATGTATGCTGCCGGCGGCGGCACTCAAATCTATTTGCAGGTAAGTTTTCAATTAACAAAAGATAAAAGTGGAAAAATAAACGATGAAAACAAAAAAAATAAAAAAAATAGTGAGATTTTTTTTTACAAAGCAATGCAATAAAAAAATCATTAACGCAAAACAAAAAAAAAAACTTAACAACCTGTAAAACCATAAGATGCGATTTAATAGTTTTACTTAAATGTGACGACAACAGCAAAAGCAACAACAACAAAACAAATTACCTTTTGCGGTGGTAGGCCGAGGCTACTGGTTTAAATTGTTAACAGAACATAACGTAATAATAACAACAGTGTTAATAGCAGAACGCACAAAGCTATCGTCTCTTTATCTCCCCAACTCTTGCTCTCCCTGTAGCCAACAATAACAGTAGAGACAACTGGTAGTACGTCAGTCAATGATTTAGCGCCAGTGGCCATTAAACCGGAATACCACTCACAAACTTAACAAAAATACGGATTGAACATGTCTTCTATACAAGAACCCATTCATGCACACACATGTATGAAGCCAACAAGCACACCTCCACTTAGTAATCTGCAACAAAAAGAACCACAAAAAACAAAACAAAACTATATTGACATTGACAATAACAACAGAATAACATATGTGAAAAAACAAAAAAACATAATCCGATTATCACCCACCAATCGGTGTTTCGGAGAGCTGTAACATGCTAGGACACAGGTGACCGGGTACACGCACGCAACATTAATAAAATTTAAATTCACTTAAATATTTATGATATTATTTTTATTATTTAAGGGCCCGCATCAGAACTCGGCTGGTGGCGCCGGCTCAGCCGTGAATACGCAAACACCCAGCCCAGGTCCTTACATTGGAGCCGATGGTTATGGCATGTACACAACTGGCCGTTTAACAACTGCTCCAGCCACAACTTTTATAGCCGAGAATTACTATCGCGAATATTTTACCACAGACGGTCAAGGTTATACGCCTACGCGTACCATTTATGGCGATAATGATGGTAGCCAACCTACAGCTACTTATGAGGGACGCTTCACTACCACCACCTCCGTTGCTAATAACAATGCTCCACCACCTCATCCCGCTACTACGGTCTTAAAGAATGGTGGCACTCCGATCTATACGAAAACAGTAACCGCTGCAGGCCTTACAGTCGATTTGCCTAGTCCGGATTCGGGTATAGGAGCCGATGCGATAACACCCAGAGATCAAAACAACATACAACAGGTATGTAGAGGCAAAGATAATAATAATAATTAATTGAGTTACACATTTGTTCATAATCCTTAATACAAGTCTCAGCATTGTTGTTGTAGTTGTCAGCACAATTTAATCGTTTAATTCTTATATTTTTTAAAAAATATTTACTTTTCTTTTTGAGCTTTTAGGAGGATTTTCATGTTCTACAAAACTGGTAAAAGAGCGTGTGTAGCGTCCTTTTATTATATATGTAATGAAATTACAATATCTTTTAAAACTTGATAAAAAGTGTCCTACTATGCCTTTCTCATTTCTTTTTGTCTTTACCTTTTTAAAATATTAATGCCTTTCGTTTTTGTATCATTTCAGTCTTTCGATTATACCGAACTTTGCCAACCGGGCACTTTGCTGGATAATAACAGCGGTATACCGGTATCCGTCAACAATATACCACGTGGTGCTGTTAGTGTTCATGGGGGTCAAAATAGTCCGACTACATCGCTGGGTGGCACAAGTGCCAACGGAAGTGCTACACGTTCGAGGCCGTGGCATGATTTTGGGCGACAAAACGATGCCGATAAGATACAAATACCAAAAATGTAAGTAACAAAGCGAAAGTTTTCATAAATTCTCCACAAAATGAAATGCCAGGTTTTCCTAAACATTCTTCTGACCTTTTCAATCTTGGTTAAAAATACATGAACAGAATTATATTTTGATTTGTTTTAAAATTTGTACAAAATTTGTAAGCAAAATTTTCTTTAAATTTTTATGATGCTTTTTATAATCCTTTTCAAAAACTCCTTTTGAATTTAAAAACATAAAAGTGGGCACGGCCCTCCATTTCATACCCTGAATCGTTCATATAACGACTTTTCAAAATTAAGATGTTGTTTGGGAAACTGCCGAAAAAGTGATCCGATCCGCATCACTTCAATAGCGTTCACCCTTCGGCTAAAATACATGGATGTGACAAATTTCATTGAAAAATGTGACTTGTAGATGCAACACAAGAACACAAACAATAGGACAGAGAAGATTAGCTCAGAACTACTTTCAGAATCAGCCCATGTACTAAAAAGTGGGTCTATGTCAGGTTCCTTTGGGTGCATGTATCCTTGCAAATTTAATGTACCTTTGAACGTTTGTTTGTTCAAAAGCTTAAACCTCCGAAAGTTCTTCATTGCTTTAAATTTCTTTAAAGTTTTGACACAGTGTAGCATTCGAATAGGGGCGTGCTTGTATACACCGTCCGCATCAAAATTAGCGCATCCATCATTTTAAAATTGATAAGCATGTATAGGGCGATACAACGTGCAAGAAACAAATTGAAAAGTCTTTTATTTCAGCGAAAGGGAAACAAGGCCGATTTTTATCATGCTGAGATGCTTAGATGTAAGTTCGATTTGCTTGTCCTCACCCGGATATATTGAAGCATATCGTTCCTAAAAGCTTACAACACTTTTGTGGAATTTCCAATAAATCATAGCATAAATTCGAAATGACGCCTTGTGGTGTTGTTTCTGGTCACTTTTGACTTTCTTGATATGGAAATATCGTTAATTATTTATTTCCTAGCACTTCACACAGCTCTTCAGGTACAATAGAAGAAGCTATTATAAAATTTTTCGTAAATGTTGCATCCATCACCGCAGCACATGTTATGTTTCCTCCTTGATAAAAATGTCATGAAACATGGATTATCGGACTCTTTACAATAACTTCTAGATCAAGAGACGACATATTGTGACTTGAACGGATATGATATAAATCTTTTGGCTGCGCTAACTCATGCACAATGTAGCAGTAGTAGTAAAGATTTTCAATGAATACTTGACGATCGCTTTCGATCGCTTATTTGTCTAAATAACATCCAAAAACTATCCAAACATCCACAAACTATTTTACAATGAGTTTTTTACGTTTTCGCTGGAGCCCAACATTTATGTTTATGCATACTGCTTTCAAAAAAAGTAGTAAGTTCTTCTTTACACTTGGAAAATGTCGTTTTAGATTGTTCCACAACCGCCTTAAGACTTTGGGTAACAAACCTTTTCTTATCTCTATTCTTATCTCTTTCCTAGTAGGTATCCTATGTATATATATATATTTAATTAGAATTTCTTGCTTTCGCATCGTTGCAAAAGGATACGCTCAATAATAAATCCGTTACAATGGAACTGCGCGAATTCCTATATTTGCCGGTTGTCTTATATATACCTATTCGATATTCCTTGTTAGTTGCCTATCTTACTAACGTTTATCCAGCATCCTGCTTTCATATGAATTATAATACTAGTCCGTTATTCTACATAGACGTTAACCCGATAATTGAATTTTTTGCTCATTATTTTACGTATCTTTACCTTGTACTTCTTACTTATAGGCTATTTTTTATATTATTATACTATTTTTTTATTATATATACATATATATCCACATATGTTCATAGGGGACAGCATATATACACTTATACATTAAAAATATACATGCAGGATATCTCCCGTATCCTGTAGTCGTTCGAATTCCTGTGTTTTTCCGGCACACTATATGCACATGTCCGGCATCCCTTGTTTATTTGCTATCCAAATTATATTTATCTCATATTCTGAATACGCAGTGTTCTCTTTCAACTTCGACATTCCTAAATTTGGATAACTAGGAACAGCTCTTGATGGTTTCAGCCTTTATGCATTCTTTTATTCCTTTGATTTTTCTTTTTCTTCTTTGTTAACGCTTCACTTCAAGTGAATTTTTCTTTTGAATTTCTTACAAATTTCTTTATACTTTTTTTATATAAAAATTACTTCACAATTTTTCTATCTTGCAGTTTCACAAATGTGGGCTTCAAGTATCATTTGGAAAGTCCGATTAGTTCATCACAACGACGAGAAGACGACCGAATAACATATATAAATAAAGGACAATTTTATGGCATTACCTTGGAGTATATACCCGATCCTGATAAACCTATTAAAAATACCACAGTTAAGGTAAGCAAACAACAGTGTAATCTAAACATAAATCAAAGTAACATACATATGTAATTACAATGAGCTGTAACATATATAAATTCATTGCAATAATGATGATGATGACGATGATGATGATGATGGTGGTGATGCTGATCGTGATATTCACAAAGTTGATGATATTTGTAAATGCAAATTAGTTTAGAGCTTACATGCGCACATGCACAAAACGAAATCAAAAGATTCAAATCAAATGATAAATTATTATTATATACCCGATACTGGGAACGAATAACGAACATAGACAGAGAGAGGAGGCCTTAAGGGGAGGAAGAATTTCATCTTAAGTAAATAGTATTTTGAACGTGAAAACAGGAAAATGTAGGGGTAAGGTAAAGGGTGAATAATATTCAAAAGAGAATAGTATAAACAAACGTTAGTGATTTGTCATGTTATGCATGATTTAAAATTTAGCACTTTCTTAAGCGCCTATGTCTGGAGGGTATGTGGCTAAGGAAAACAACCCTTTGTTTGTTGTTGACTGGTAACTGCGTTGTCGAGAATAGTACTCGTCAATGTCATTTCAAATCAGGACATTTAATCATGATGAGTTGATGAGATGTTAAAAGTGATAAATGATTTCAATTGCAGAGCAAGAAACAAATAAAAGGAAAAAATAAATAAAAACAATTTGCGCAGCTTTCAACATTAGAAGATAAGAATGCCGAAGAATAGGTGAGAGAAGAGCTAAGAACTCAAGTGTATTTATTTAGGCTTACGAAACCAAGTCTTTTCGATTTCACATATTTTCTTCGAAACTACAATCAATCATCACTTATATAGACTTGTCTTGAGGAGTATAATAAAAGAACCGGATATGCAAATTTCTTCAAAAATTTAAATGATTTCATTTCGATTGTTTAGCGAAAGCTACTGTTACGGTTTCTTTATTTGTATTTCTCTGAAATTATTTTAAATATTTTTTTTTGCTTTCGATTTACTAAAGATAAAGAGAAAACCGATCCGCTGTCTGTGTAACCTCATGCAATGAATGCCTGAGATTGTTAGACATTTTCATGCATTTTATAGTTTCACTTTAAAGTATATTTTCACTTAACATTAATCGTTATACGCATTCGTGTTGTTTTTTTTTTTTAAAGCAGTGCGTACAGCATGTAATAATCGACATATGCTGTGCCCAAAGGCTTGTTAAACAAAATGAGAAAAATATTGCTCCTAATATAACCGATGACTATAAAGACAGATGGATGGATAGATGGACATGTAAACCGTTTTAATTATTAAAAATATTTTATTTTTCAATTTAATATTGTCATTTTTCTAAAAACTTGCTGCTCTTTTACTCAATGAATATTTCACTTTCTCGTTTAAGAAAAATGATTGTAAAAAAAATCCTTTTTTCATATTTTCTTGCTTTCAACCTCCAAGATTATCTTTAGTTTGGTAGAAATATTTGCATAAAATTCCTATAAATAAAATTTGAAAAAAAGGCTCAAATAACAACAGTACCTCTAGGCTAAACCTTAAAAAATCCATATAAAGCTTAAAATAAAGCAAAATAAAAAAAACAAAGAATTGAAACGTAAGAAACAGGAGCTGATATGCAAGAACCGGCAGCAGCAGCAAGAGCAGCAGCAGCAGCAGCAGCAATGACAACGGCAGAACCAATAGCAGTAGCAGTAGCAAGGCAGGGAAGTCAGTTTATGTCTGTGTTAGTGTCTTAATGTAAAAAGAAAAGTGTCAGCATTAATTTATGTTTGTTTAGCTATTAAGCCCTTGCTCTGGTATCACAACCCCGTACTTACGGGGACTACAGCTTATATATAAATCAATGCCTGCATAAGTTTAAAGGATTGAATGCAAATTTTTCTTTCCGTTTTCATTTATAATTCTTGCTACAGTTAAATATGAAATTATTTATGACGCTTTTTCATTGCCAGCCTTGGTTAGTTGCTGCCCTGTTAACTACTTCTACCTTTAGCGTATCGATGATATGCTAAAATATTCAGTTTTTATTAAGTGCTTTAGTCGTAGTTGTTGTTATCGTAAAGGGGTATTTTTTCCATATTGCCGATCTGTTCGCCTGCCTGTCTGCCCGTCTGACTTTGCTTTACTGCTACAATTTCTTTCTTGCTCACAGTTGCTAGCTGCTGCTCTCTTCTATTATTTAAGATGCAAATTTTTCTTAGTATTTCGTATTTTTTTTTTTTTTCTTTTAATTAAATAAGTTCTCTTTTTTTCTTTTTGATCAGTTCTATTTAGCATATGAATGTTGGTAACTTTTGACTTTTTAAAGGAATATATAAAAAAATAAACGAAAAGAAAAGAAAACAGTGAGAAAAAAAACATTAATAAAGGCGTTGTTCCGTAAAATAAAACTTATAAACAATAAATAATAATCCTAATAGCACAAGAAAACAAAGCAACAGCAAAAGTAATCACAGAAAATATTTATTCATTTCTTTAAAGATTAGTCATAGCAATAATAATAATGTTATTATAAATTAATAAAAAATGTTTAATACGCAATCTTAGGTTTTGCATTCAAATAAATATTTTTAAAAATATTATCTCGCTTAAAAGGACTAGAAATGATCCGAAAAGTTGGTTATGCCCACCTACAGGAGCTTCATCAAGGGATGAAGAAATTAAGTTTTTTTTTTCGGCTTATTAGAAAAACTTAGGTGAGAACAAAATACCGTCAACCTTGAAAAATTGATTTTTAAAATGTACTCAAGACTGTCAAAAATATCATAGGACGAACAAATGTTCCTAAGAACGTTTCTGCTGGTATGGAGGTTTAAACACAGACTTGAAGATTTAAGCCCAATTTAACTCAAATTGAGCAAAGTAAAAGTGTGTCTTTCAACATAAAACGTCAAAGATGTTTAGCTCTGTTAGATGAAAGCACTCATCGTACAACATCTTCTGTACTGCAGCTGCCCTATTGAACACATAGGTATTCTTTTTGAAATTTCACATAGTCACTACTATGGCAAGATAAGATGGAAGGATAGATATTTCTATGCATTTTACGCAGGTTTCTGCCGTGAAGATTTAAACGCAGGGTGGCTGAAATCACAAAAACTGAAAATGTGTCCCTCGATACCGTCAAAGATGAATGCACTCACCTAACACCTTCGCTTTTCTGCGGCCTTGGCACCATTCTGTAGTGCAGCTGCACCCTTAAGGGCGTGAGTATTTTTCCCGAAATGTGCACTCGGTCACGCCATTGACAAAACATAGAATGGATTGAGAGAAGTTTATAGAAATTTTAAGAAGGTTTCTGACGTGAAGTCTTAAGCCCAGATCGATTGAAGTCGCGCAAAATATTTATCTAATGCCTCCAACATAGCCCGCTACTGCGCAACTGCACAATCGATACCTTGGGTATTCTTCCCGAAATTTGGATACAATCACAGCCACCACACAACTCCTCGAAGAGTCATTCATAACTGTTAGAATGGGGCTTGAGCACACGAAAACGTTCGTCATCTTTGGTTGACCATCCCAACGTTGCACATTTGTGATAGGGGAAAGTAAAACGACTGAAACCCATTAACTCCTTCGGAAAGTTGCCCTTGATTTGTTTTTCGTCACATAAGCTCTTCAGTTAGCTTTCTGTATTGGTCAAGAATAGTAAGTACTCTGTGATAATAATAGTACTCTCTCAGTAGTGAAAGAAGGCGAACTAACCAGTAGCGTTTTCTTTAGCAAAACTGTGAGAACTTTTAATTGTTGCGTTTATGGAAGCCGCAAATACTTGCACAAGAACTGAGGTTCAATCAGTAAGTAAAAGGTGAATGGCTAACTGAACAACTGAACCCTTCATATGATACCTACTTATATTTTTTGATGCACTTCTTACACTTCAAACAAAGCAGTGCATCGAATTGTGCAGTAAAACTCTCTACAAAGATATCGATATTAATAACAGTTCGCTTGAAAAATATTAAGTCTTTACAAGATCAAAGTTCATTCAGCAGATATTCAATATTCATTTTCTTACCTCTTTATATCTGAGATGAAAAGAAACGCTATCTTCATTATTACGTTCAATGTATTTTCAATTAATTTTGTGGTCTCTTAAGACTTATTCACAGAGATGAAGCACAAATCGTTGGCTGTTCATACATATCCATATAGAAAGGCACTATTATATAATACGATAATAGATCAGCGTTAGTCACTGAAAGACATTTTGTCAGGAATAAACTTAAAAGCAGACAAGGTAGAATTAATCAAAGAATCAGTCATAAAATGTACGGAAAACTAAAGGAAAGCATTTTACTTTTCACAATTTATTAATAAATTATGTTAATAAAATTCATTAAAAAACAAAATTCATCAATTGTAAATATTGCGTTTTATGTATAATTATAGCTTTGGTTTAGCTTTCTGTGTCTATCTGTCTATCTGTCCCTAACTTGTCATGTTCGCAAAAGTTAAAGTGGAATGTTTAAAAATATAATAAAAATTTCAATGCGTGCGCTATTAGGCGTAGAGATAATTCCTTGTCTGTTGTTTTATGAAAAAACGCTGCAAAAGCATGGTACAAAATATCTTGTTCAAAGTGCCGTCCGCTTCAAATTTTTTTTATCTCTCATAGGGACATGAGCTTTCTTGAGGATATCTACCAAAGGATTACTCCTTTTAGATGTCTGTACGGATGGACAATTTTTCAGAACTCAGTCAGCGACGAGTAGTACGTTCCGATTCAGCGCTGCTAATGTAACGTAGAGTAGTGTTTTCTGCGTTTCGCTTTTTTTCTTTGATGTTGAACATATTCGAGCTACGTTGGATATGCTTCGACTAGATAACTTATATTACTTCGTAAGACCTACAGATAGTAACTGAAGAAAGCATAAGCTCATAGATAATGTAAACCTACCTCTTAAAATGTTCGAAAAAATAACTATATAGGCTCACGATAGGCAAATAATGGCAGCTTACAATGCGTAGCTGGTTATGGTCGAAAATCGAATGTAAGTAGTTCCCTGCATCATCTAAGTGCTAAATGTAAAAATTATTCGGGTGACAGTCCCCAGTGATCTGTGTCCAGTTTCTTCCTTATTGATTTAAGATGGTAGACATAAAAAACTCCATTTGAAATGAACATAACAGTGATATTTGCAAACTTGATACAAGTTTGTCAACAAAAAACAAAAGGGAAGTTTTCCATAGGCAAAGCGATTAAAAAGCGACATTAAAATCGCTGCAACATTAACCGGCTTATCTTGTTTCCTCCTAAAAATTACAAAAAAGGGGCGAAGCTTTTTAAAAGAAAAGAAAGATCGCAAATCCTGCGGTAAAGAAGCGCTTTAATTGAACGTAACATGACCACTTTAACTATCCTAATGTTTTCAGCTTTAAGTCTTACATAACCCAGCGTGTCATGTGCTCAATCAAAACGTAAATCCAATGTAATGAAAGCAACAATTTCATATGTATTTCGTTGGCGGGTTTAGCTCGAATTAAATTTCATAAATAGTCTCCCATATACTGATAAGTTTTTTATTACCATTATCGTTTATGAAAAACAAATTCTTTACCTATATGCAACACATTAATTTTCCGTAAAGTGCTAATAAAATATTTATGTGAATTAATTGTCAATAGTGAGAATTTATTAAAAAACCACACTAAGTAAATAATTTAAAGCCTCGCCTAATGGCTGTTACAGATTGTGGAGCAAAAAAAGATACTAAATCAAAACAAACATAATCCGAAACCTTAATGAAACACCTGACTCTTACACAAATACTGGTTTTATATAAATTAATGTAATAGTTATTTTATTGTTGTTTTTGTTTTATCGATTTCAACTTATTTTGCATTTTTGTTTATAGAGCGTAATTATGCTAATGTTTCGTGAAGAAAAAAGTCCTGAAGATGAAATTAAAGCCTGGCAATTTTGGCACAGTCGACAGCATTCGGTAAAACAAAGAATTTTGGATGCAGGTAAGCAATTGTCAATAAAAAGTTTTTCCCTCTTTTACCTATAATCCTCAGCTTCTTCCACCTATAACCTTCACCTTAAGAGATTAAGCAATAAAAAAAAAAATGACGTGACGTTAATGTAGATTACCATGGCATCTAAGTAAGCTTTTATCATGAGTTTACGACAAGTAACTTTCAAAATTAGCAGTCCTTCGATAAGAGACTATACAACAGAGAAAGTTTTCCGATAATGCCTTCTATCTAATTTAGTTGCAAAGCTTCACTTTATTAAGCAATTTAGTTAGAAATCTGGCTGCGTAGGATGATACGTGAAAACCTATTGAAAGATCGTTAACGGTGGAGTACGATTCAATTAATATAAAAAACATATTAAGGTGTTCGTGTTAAGGGTAAGCCCCCTAAAAATACGCCTCTTTTTATATCGAGCTACGGAAGATTAGACGAAATATTCCCGTATTCGGCTATCAGGCAGCTACCTACACTCAGGGCAGGAGCTACGATGTGTGAACCTATAAGAATACCTATAAAAGTACAAGCAAAACATATTAGCCTGATCTTGAAACAATCCCTAAAGGTATCCTTCTTTGTTCAAATCAAACTGCGCAAGACTAGAAGAAGTTTTCTAGTATTCGGCCCGTACTATGTGTGAACTCATAATGAAAGATCGACGCAAGTTCAAGTAAAACATATTAATTTGATCGTGAAATAGCTCCCCAAAGCTATGCTTGGTTCCTTAACTCCGACTGTGCCAACTAAAGATAATTTTTCTGTATTCAAGTTTTCTTTTTTTTTTGCTTTTCTAAAAACTTTTTTCCGCTATCACGAGAAGATCGTAAGGAATTACCAGATGTTATTACAACCATACAGCTATGAAACTTGATAACAAAAAACAAATTTGTTATTGTATTGATAGACGTTTCTCCCGTTATTTCTCGCCTACTTCAAAACAACTCAAGGATTTTAGTTACCAATCATTTTGAGACTTTGGAAGTTTGTCCAACAAGATTTTAAATGCCCGGTGTAATACGCCTTTAACTTAAAGTCTTCAATTTGACATCAATTATGAAAAGGCAGAAACGACTAAATGTAGTTACAAATAAAAATAAATAAATGTAAGAAAAAAAAAATTATTTATGTAGGAAATCTAACAAACAAAAAGTGTACGAAAAAATATTTTTTTTCAAAGTAAATGAAAAATATATTTTAAGAAACACCTACAGTTGAAAAAGCACTCTTTTTACGATGATTATTATTATTATTGTTGCGTACAATTGCCTGTCTATTGATTTTGTCTGTCTATCCGTTTGTCTACTTTGCACATACTTAGTTTGTTTGTTTGTCTGTCAAGACTGTTAATCTGTAATTTGAGACATTGTTGCCTCATTCATTTGTCTGTTTGGGAAAATCTTTTACATACACATATATGTGTTATATGAGTGAGTCAAGTCCTCTTTCCTCATAGACATCATATATGTTTAGCTATAAAATCTCTATTTCTACAACAAGTGTCATATAGACGATGACTTATACTTAAATCCAATGATGCTTATCAATTTATAATGCCGTGTACGTATGTGCGTGTGCTTGCTTGATGATCATCTATGTATAAAACAGCATGTATTGGTCTTTGATTACCAAACGCATATGTTGTATGCTTGATATCGCATTATAAGTTTTGTAATTTTATTGAATACGCATCGAATTGAATTCGTTGCGGCCATTGGCCACAATGGCCATTATAACAAAGATTTCATGGCTGATAAACTGAAAACAAAAAATAATAATAAAGAAAAAATTAATAAATAAATAAATAAATAAATAAAAACAAAAAAAGTAAAATAAAGAATAAAAAGAAAGAAATGGAGAAAGACAGGAGACCTTTAAACGCGCGCAACATGCCTATGGCGTATGGGAAAAGAGAACGGAAGGTTAAGGGGAGGGCAACACATTTGGGGGCACCTGCCTATCTTTGCGGCTAATTGAGAAAAACACTACAAGACTCGATTACACTTAAACATACCCTCACATGCAAAGGGAAGTACAGCATAGATAGATACTGGCATACAAATATTACAAGCCAAGCCAATCAGAGATGCATATGCTAAGATAAGTAATTGCGCGATGAGCATGTATAAGTAACGAAAAAAGAACTTGCAAACCAGCACTTAGCTGGTATTTGTGGCCTTTAGTACCTTTGCCAAGATGACAAATGATCAAATAATATTTGCAGTCGCCGTAGCTTCTTTGTCTTACCTTGTTGTTGTTGTTGTTGTTGTTGTTGTTTCACATCACGTTTATTCGGTTTGGTTAATAATCCATACATTGATGTTAATTTTATTTTTATGTTTAATTTTCAACATTGTTTCTTTTCATTGCTTTCATTTATGACTCCATCATTAATATGAGGATAGACTTTAACAAATTAAAAAAAAATTAAAAATTTTAATAATTTAAACAACAAAAAGACTATGATGGACCATGGGCCGCTATTAAATTCCCTACACCACTTTACAGTTATTCATATATCGACTTTGCCTGAGAGTTAAAGAGCTGCAGTGGAAGTGGACGAAAAAGTGAACCGACCCAAACCATTCGCAAAAGCATTCGTCCTTTCGTCAATTTACAAAATTTTATCAATGTATCTCAAAAATTGTGACTTGTAGGTTGAACAAAGAAAAATAAGGCAGACCGATAGACATACGGAAGTTGAACATAAGAAAAGAAGACGAAGAGACGGACGGACACGCTTAAATAATTCAATGTGAAATGCGTGGATCGACTCTATATAGATCGGTGTAATAAAAGTTAATATACCCAAAGCAAACTTAATGTACCCTTCTACCACAAGTGATGTGCTGAGCACTGCTATAGAAAAGGAATTACACTTCAAATGCGTTATACACTGATAATCTAAGAATACACGTTATCGCAACCGATTTTTGGTTATATCCTACGTGCAAACGTTATTTGTTTTTTTCCTTTTTCCTTCACTAATTTTTTTCCCACTTTTTATTGAAATATTTGGTTTTTTTTCATCGTTTTTTCTCTTAAGATACCAAGAATTCTGTTGGCCTGGTTGGTTGTATTGAAGAAGTATCTCACAATGCCATAGCCGTTTATTGGAATCCATTAGAAAGTTCCGCTAAGGTAAGTAATTCTTTGGCTTTTCCTTCCTTTTAATGTAGCATTGAAACGGTTAGCAAAAATTGCTTACGAAAGAAATGATGATTAATTTCGTTTTTGTTATAATTTAGTTTAACATCATCCACCGTATTACGTCTCTGAATATAGCAAATAAGAGCAAAAACAACCGTAATAACAAATATCGACCGAAAAAAGCACCCGTCTTAAGTTAATAACAACATTGACGATGACATGCTCCTTCTGGTTGGTCGGATTGTTGCTTAGCTTTGGCTGGCTGGCTGGCTTGCTCGGGTTTGTTTAATACTTGGTCAGTTTTCACAGTCCATGAAAGTTAATGTTAATGAAAACGCATAAATATCAGTTAGCGATTAAAGCTAATCAAGCTTAATTGCAAATGTATTCAGAAGCTCAGTTACTACTGGTTGTTCGACGGAAAAAGGAGAACAATTTTTTTTTAATATAATAAAAAACATCGCTACTACCACCAAGTGATTCACAAAAAATAATAAAATAATAATAACAACAACAAAATTTAAAAATATAGCTTTCAGCTCTTTGGTCATACTTCATCATACCTTTATCTATAGCTCGATGCGTTTATATGCATAACATACTTATATAACCATCACCGTGAAAGAAAAGCAAAAAATGGAAGTTTATGTATATAAAGTAGAAGACAAAGTAAGAAGGCAAGGTGTTTGCGTTATTCTGTTGGCTAACTTTAATACACTTCGGTTGTTTTGCTTTTTTCATATCTACTCTGTCTCTGGCGTTGGCCCCACGATCACGCATAACTTATGAAAAATATCTCAATTTCCGCTGTTGAAAATTACATTACAAGCCTACCTTAACGTTGACTAGTAGAACGGTTAGTTAGTTTGGTTGACTGGTGACTGGCGGCGCGCTAAATAACCTTTAGTTCTTCTTGTCTTATGTTCACTGTAACCAAACGATATTCAGCAGCAGCAACATTAGCAAAAAAAAAATCCTTTCCTCCTTTTACCTCGCTTGCTGTTCATGTAAATGCTTAAAATGGCAAACACCTGTTGGTCATTTTCTAAGGCGGCATTTTGATTTGATTACGCTTTAATGTGGCATTGAATTATACCCTTACATATGATAGAGAAAATAAAAATATCACCATGAAAGCGATTTAGAGAAAAGTCTTTTTTTTGTTTATTTTTAAAAAGCGATATACAGAAAATTATTTAGAAAATCAATCAAAATCGTTTAGTACGCTTGACCGATTAAATCCTATTACTAATAATTACTTTTGAGAAAAATTACGGCTGCTTTCATATCAAAATATATTTATTTTTAAACTTAAAACACTCAGCGGTATTCCGTGGAAAAGTCTCTCTAATATATTCGGTAAACTTAACTTAAGTTTTATTAATACACTTATGCGCAGGTGATTTTGAAGATACTTTTCTTTGACCAAATGGAAAAGAATAAATATATACCATAACTGAGATTGCTTTGTGTTTAAGAAGACTTTTTCGAGCAAAAGTATCAAAACCATTAAGACAGACGCTACTCATATCGATAGCAGCAATATCACACTGAAAGAAATCAGTCAACGTTGTTCCTTAGCGCAACTCATTCTTTGTTACGGTTCCACCAGCATCATTTACACCATCAGTTCAAGATCGAAGAATCCATTTAGAACATCCCAATGCATGTTTGGAGGTCCTACGAGATGTATACGCTGTTAATCTGGAGCTTTGTTCTTTTTTCACTTTTTCTATTTTCTATTGTATTCTCTTGATGCGGACTTTTTAAGAGATTTTAACCAATTTCCCTAGACTCGTTTATACTTTATATACCATTTAGATGTGGTCAACGTAGAAAATAAAAAAATGTAGCTTCCGCAGTGGTTTTCATTTCCGTCCCCTAAGCAAACTCGACATGTTGTTCACTAAAATTAATTATGTCCACGCATCTTAAAAAATCCAGTTAAAAACCAGAAATCGGAAACCTAACGTAGGGGTTCCTGATCTAGTACCAGAAATCAAAATAACATCAAACATCGAAGAAGAAAAGCGTATCTAACGGGATTGGAGTTAAAAAAAAGGATAGCTTCTGAATCAACAACCACATCTCCAATTTCGGGCGCAAAAAAAAAAAATTGGTGGTCATGTGTCTGTAGCTATCAGATTTGACGGTTGTTTCCAAAAATATGCGGTGCTACCACATCTTCAGACCAAGTGCCACACCATGTCGTAGGGAATGCAACGGTTCTTCGACAGTTGCTTGTGGCTTTCCAATGCTCCCATTGCGAAAAATAAGCCTCGTTGCTGAAGAAAATTCGAAAATTCCTCCCCACTAACCAATCAGCGTTTTTGTAATAAGTTTTGACTATTTATCGGTTGTTAAACCTTCCATATTGTAAAATGGTAAACACTGCACTAAACATATGATGATGATATGTATGACAGTTGTGTGTCACATACGTTATGAAAACAGGTCGACAGATTGGGATCCCAAAACGGATAACCGTTTATTGATAACTTTAATATTAAGCGAACACATTTTTATTGAAGACAATGCCCCTAATTAGTGAGTTAGGATGAACACGATAAAGGAAAAATTTGCTTGAACTGAGGGACAACCAGAACCCAATGCAATGTTTACTTATGAGATTTTTTCCGTAATTTAAAGCCATACGACACATGGTTTAGGTAAATTTTTTAAAAAAGTCTGCCTGCTAACAGCGTAGACAGCTAAAACTATAAAGTTTAAAAGCTAGTTACGATTCCGTTGATTTAATATATTTTGTAGATTTTAGATCAACACCTTTAGCTAATTATTGATATATGGCTTAAGTGGCTTAGAGGTCAATAAAAGGCTTAAGTAAGCAAAAACTAGACATGCACTTAAAATCTCATTTAAATGAAAAATGAAAATATTTAATGTCCATGCAATCTGCACAAGTGTCGTATAATTGACCTGATAGTTAAATAACAAAAATGCGCAAAAAAGTAACAAAAAATTATAAAAGCAATAACAACAGCGAGCACTGATTTAACACAAATATTTATATGCATAAACATAATTTAATTTTTTTTTATTGGAAATTTTTCTTTATTTTATATATAATTCCATGCACTTGCCATAAATTTTAATACTTTAATAAGCTACGAAATACCACTCAAGCAACTGATGCCTACTGAGTTAAATAAAATTGTGTAAAAAATTCGTTATATATATATATATATATATTCCTACATACGAGTGTGCATATATTGTTTAAAGTTAAGTTACTGCCACATGATAATATGTTGACTGCTGACATAATCACTGTAGAATGCGTTTTTTACTTTTTTTTGTTTTTAATAATATACGAAAAAAGGAAAAAAATCCGAAAAATACTAAGCACAGTAGTTAAACTTTGTTTTCAAGAGTATTATAAACCGTGAGGCTATATATACAATACAATAACAACAACTACAACTATAATAATAACAACATATATATATATTAAAATTGTATTTTAATTCGCATATTGTTTTTCTTGTTTTTGTTGTTGCTTTTGTTGTTGTTGTTGTTGTTGTTGTTGTTGTTGTTGTTGTATGACTAAAGGTGATTTATTAACAAAAATCAAATCTAAATATTTTATAACATTTTTATTTAGTCATTTGCAACGACATGCATATCGACCTGAAAAGAGCAAAAAAATAAAAAATAAAAAATAAATAAATAAATGAATAAAGAAAAACTAAAGCTGAAAGCTGCTAGATACAGCTGCTGCTTGCTCTATTAGAGTTGTTGTTGTTGCCTTTATTTTAACTGTAACCATATAAAATGCTTATTTGCTATACTACTACTACAGTTGTTTGTCCGATGCTGCTACTATTTGGGTCTAACTTTGTGTGTATGTATGTGTGTGTGTGCGGTTATTGTTTGTGTTGTCGTTTTTGTGACGCAGGAAATTGCAAATGATTTAATTGTATGGCCGACTATAAAAAATACATTTTAATATAATTTCAATTAATATTACAACAATAATCGTAACCATAGCAACAACAATCAAACGCACACTTTACAGTTATACAATCAGAAAAGAGACAACAACGAAATAAAAAATAAACAAATACCAAATAAGTTCTACAGTATTTTGTTTTCAATTAATATATAACAGCTGTTAACACTATAAAAGGTTTCATAGACTATTGCCGTCCAAGTCAGAGGGTCGTAAGGAAGTCTTAATTAAGAAAAAATAATTTAGAAATAAAAAAATAAAAATTTATACAGAAGAAGGGACTTTAGGTGGGACCCTGTTTTTCTTTAAGTAAACTGGGATCTCTTTACTCTGCTTTGACTTTTCAACTCGGCCTTCCATTTTATATATTTGTGGTTCCATTAGGGAATAAGAGTTCGTGGGAATGGTGTTTTAAATATCCTTACAGACAAACAGTGCACACGTTTTCAAAAAAAACCCTTAGTCAACCCAAACAGGGATCTTTTTTCAATAGCGAGGCTTACGCAGAAGTACTATTGAGTCAAATTTAGTAGCGATTGTTAGTGAGCTTTTGTTGGTGACACGCGAATCGGTAGTAATGCTTAATCAGAACTAATCTGACAAGCAAGCGGGCTTAACGAACTTTTTTTTTAAGCAAATCACTACTGGATTGAATTAAGTAATTTTTTTAAGAGCAACTCCACTCGTGACACGATAATCATTAGTTGAGCTTGAGTAGAAACATTGCTTTGTTCAGGAAATGTTTAGGAAATGTTTATCTGTAAAATAAAGAGTGCAAGCAAAAGCACCACTGGGATGAATTATGTAATTGTTCTTAGGGGGCGTTTATATGTAGCATGACAATCGATAGTTGAGTTTAAGCAGAAACGCTCTTTAGTTGAATTAAGCGAAAAGCTACTGGGCATAAGTAGAATCACTGCTAAATGGAATCAGGCGATTGCAGTTAGCAGAGTATTATTTTCGAAGAAAATGGTAAGCAACTAAGCTTCTCACATTAAGTAAACATCCCTGAATTGAATCAATCTGTAGTGCATAGCATGCTTATGAAATATTGTTCAAATTAGATTTCTTGCCTAGAGGTGATATTGTTGACTTTCATACGTAATTCAATGAATTAAAGCCAAATAAAGTTACTGAAGATTACAAAGGGAAGGGACGATAAAACAGAGGCCTATGCAAGCAAAAATTTTTGGGTTTCCAGTAGAACAACGTTAGGATAAAAAAGTGAAATTGGCGAATAAAGTCAGGCGGCAAGTGATTTAAGAAACAAAAAATTCCATTTGCTTGGTGAGAGTTTTTTCAAGCAACATTATACTTTAAATAGCTTAAAAATTTAACTAATTACTTAAAAAACTTATAAAAAATTTCTTTTGATTTTTTTTTGTTTAATTAAAATTTTATAGAAATTATTCGTTACTTTTGCAAATTCTCAATTAGCTACAAGCAAAAATAAATGAAATAGAACTTAAATACGTACAAACATAGACACACACACATACATACATATTTATTATATTTGTATATAAATTTTTGCGTTGCAGACATTCGTAGAATTTAATGTTGACACAGCTCAGAGGGAGCTGTGAAAATTAAATAAATTAAATATTGTATGTGCGTGAGGTGATAATTGCTGGGTAATAATAAATGCATACACACACGCACTCAAAGCACATAACATAACTAAGCAAACAGTAACGAAACCACTCGCACCAAGAGCAGCAGTGTAGCAGCAGCAGCAGCACCAGCAAGAACACCATCAGTACCAGTTATGCACACATAGATTACATCAATGCGAGTCTTAAACGTCTTAAAAGGTGTTCAGGCAATAAATTCTATTGATTTTTGCTTGAATCGCTGATGTTATACAGTTGGTTAGCGTACGGAAAATTTCATAACATGAGAAGAAAAACACACGCCTTCAGAGAATTCTTTTTATAATTATTTCAATAAAATATGATAAATATTCTGCGGACAATGCTTTGAGCGTATTGTGCGAGATATCAGCGCTGCTAGGGTTTATGAAATTGGATTTAACTAAATAAATTTTTCTAAAAAAGTTCATGTTAATTAGTTGTAGTTGATTGCTGTTATTGTTACGAGAAGTATCTATATTTTCGAAGCAACATAGTCTCACTTTATCCTTCACCCCTCCGATGAGGGTATAATGAAAAACAACTTGATTTAAGTAGGTTTCATTTCAATTTCCTTCGCTTTAACTTTCTATTTTCGATTTGTACTATGGTACATAAGGCTACCACGTAATGAGAATTTTGATTTGATTTCATTATTATAAGAGCGATTTGATCTTTATTTGCTACGTATATAAAAAATCTCTATCATTTCGTTATATATGTGCACGTCTCGTATCGTCTCTAACGTGAACGTTCGTTGCACTACTTTTCCGTGATCTTGTTTACTAACGTAATACAAGGGTTTAGTGTATTAAATTTTTAAAGATATCTCCCGTTTTTCGGTGATACAGATAGGTATTAAAAAAGATATTTAATTTATTCTTAGCATTTATTAATAATTTCAACTAGTTTTAGTATTTAGTCTTAATCCTATTCTCCCATCCGTAGTTACAGAGACTGTTTGGGGAGGTGATTTGGAAAAATTTAGAAAAGAACTTTCGGGAGACTTCCATTGGCTCACAAGTTACCATAACATATAAATTATTGTTTATTGGATTTTATCACGGAAACGAGTAAAAACGCTACAGTATGTCATGACTCACCCTACACCCTACACTGGCCTATAATTATTCATATAAGGGCATTGGAGATTGAGGCTTTACATAGGAAGTGGTCCAAAAAGCGGTTCAAATAGAGTTAATTCTTTGGGCAAAATACGTCAGTTTACCAAATCTCATCAAAATATCTCAAAGATTGCGACGCGTTGGTTGGACACGGGGAAACAAAAGCGACAGACGGACAGACAAGTTTACATCGACTGCGAGTTACATCCTTTTTTCGGAACAATAAAAGGCGAGGCTATCTTAAGTCCTTCTTGGTGCTACATACATTTGCATAATGTGTTGTAGCTGCAGGGTATAAGAAGCGTTTATACTTGAAAACAAAATATGAATTCTTTTCCACTTTCCACAACAGAAGCCTGTTATATGTATATATATGTTTATTATGAAATTCCAAATCGATGCTCCTGTCTTTCTGCCAATTGTTTTGCTCTTAACATTTCCGAAGAACGAATGCAAGTAAAATTGAAATAAATTTTCGTTGATGATCAATAAAAGGCTGAAGCGTGAGGTCGTTGGCTTAAAACAGTGTAGTTTTTGAACAATGCATAAAGCACTTAAAGGAGTAAGTGGTGCTCTCATGATGAGTGTTGCCAACACATATTTGCCTTGAGGTTGTGTAACAATAGAAGCAAAACTCATGTTTATAAAGTTTTTACGTTTGATACGTTTTTGTTCAGTTCTTCAAATTTACAATATTAGAACTGATAACAGTTTCAAAGATATTGCGGAATTTTTGAACACGTTCTCTTACAATATTACACATTGGCTGCAAACTGACGTCAGCAGCTACTAGCAATCACCAACCTGTCTCCATATGTCAGAGACATGCAATTAATGGGTGCTCAAATAAAATAAAATAAGTTGTTTAGCTTCGCTTCAGAGGTACCCTTTCCAACCCTTTTAGATGCATAACTAAGGTTTCATTGTGACAGGACTCCTCTCCGAAAGGAGTAAATTCTGCTCCCATTTATCTCCCATGTAAATGGTCTTCGGCGCCGACAATCAGAATAAACTCGGTGCCGCATCAACATGGAGCTTCATCCACATGAATTTTTTTCTTGGAAGCAATCTTGGATAGTCATAAGATTTTCGCCTTTTTACTTTATTCCCGATTTGGAATCACTTTCATATAAGATTTTTTCAGAAAAATCACTTTAATATGATGAACGTTCTTAATATATTTTTATCAAATTTCTAACTCTATTCTGGTGGCTTAGGGGTTATGTACAGGCATCTTTGTGCGCTTAAATCTTTTAAATTTTTCTTTTATAAAAATATTTTAACAAAGTTTTTTTGAGCATTTTATACTAAAACTCTTCTTGGTTTATCTTTAGACCTTCAACGACTATAGGATACATTCATACATACTAGGCGCATGACTTAAACAAGAAAAATCTATTTTTCTGCCATATATCTCTCTATGGTACTAAAACTATTACGATCGGTAATAGCGATTTGCAATCTATACCTTTAGATTTTTACTGAATTTCAAATCTCAAGGATGTTTCTATACGAATAGCATTATTCAAATTTTCACAAGTTTATTGTCCTCTTAATGATCTGATAACTATATAAAGATAAGCAGAAAATTATAAAAAAAGAGAAAAGAAAATCGCTATCATATATCATTGATTTGTGAATTGACATTCGCACATATGTCACACAATGGCGATATATATTGCCGCTGGATCCGTATAATATGCTTATGTGTGTGTGTGCGAAATGGCTGAAAGTCTTTTATCGATTCATAGGAAATCTATGCAAAATAACAGAAAAACAATCCTTCTTAAGTAACATTTTCCTATGAAAAAAAGGCAGCAGCAACAACCAAACGAAACGAAACAATAGATTCTGTTTCTCTTAAGGAGACGTGAATGCATTGCAAATATTTTCAAGACAATTTACGCAATTTGTTGTAAATGTGTGTGTGTGTGTTGTGTGCTTACTGTGGCTTTATCTCTCTGTTATTTCATGCTCTCAGATATGTTCATATAGCATAGATTGTGTATGCGTGTGTGTTCTTTTTGCATGCATGTACTGCAAATAGCAACCTTACATGGTATCTAAAGCTTAGGCATTAAGATTTGTGTTTAATTCCCCGCAGAGCTTTTCAATAATCATAATAATAGTAATAATAATGATTATAATAATGGTCTTAACCATCAGAACACTTGTTGGCCATAGCAGGTGTGGCACGTTTGTTCGTTCGTTCATTTGTCTCTTGTTGTTGTTGTTGTTGTACGCCATTACAAATGGTGGTAGTGTTGCTTTAACGTTTCTCTAACCGCCTTCGTTGTGTGGTTTTTGTGCTTTTTTTCTTGTTCTTCTCTCGAACTGTTTAAGCATCAAGTTAATTAATTTCTTTGTTGTTTTTGTTTTACTTTTATTTACTTTTTTTTTTTTATCTACGGATGTGTGATTTGCTCGTAAGATTCACTAACAATTTCTATTTGTTCAGTTCACTTCTTGTTCTTATTGTGGTTACTGTTGTTGTTGTTATTGCTGCTATTGTGATTGCTATTGCTACTGCTTGCTGCTGCTGCGACTGTTGTTGCTTATTTTCTATATGTGGCATAAAAAAATGTTTATAGAAATTTGCCAAACGCACATTTATGGTCAGAGCTTTAAACATATTTTTTACTTTTTTCTTATATACGATTACTACTTACGTTGTATGTGTTGGAAAATCATTTACAAATTGTTTGCTAAAAACATTTTCCTTCATTCTCCATAAAGTAAAACGTTGTCACAATTGTGTCTGTGCGCGTTTGTGCGTGCAGAAAATGCACGCCTGTCCATCTTAGCTGAAAACAAAAGAGAAAAAAAAAACAAAGAAAAACTCATCGTCATATGAAATGGTTTTCAGTTTATATATTTTATGCCCGTAATGTCTAACTATTTTTGTAGTTACTGCCATGCTGCTGCCACCGCCGCTGCTACTGCTGTATTTGCTCTTACGTTCTGCTCTTAGCCTGTATTTGGTCTTTGCTGTGTTGTTCGCTAATTAATTCCCATTAAATGCCGTTGGCCGTTTGCTGTAATACTGCTGCACTTTGCCATTAAATACTAACCGCATATACACGAACGCGCGCACACACACGCATGCATGCTTGTAACTCTTTATCTTTATATATATATATAATATATATATATATATATATATGGTGGCCTCTCGCAAGTTTTGCATCGCTTGCGTTTATTGCCTGATGATGGATTTTCTATTTTGTTGTATTACTTAAATACAGACAAATATTTATAGTTATGTTACTGTGTTATGTTACGTTTTCTATATATACGTATGTTTGTTTTGTTTTGTTTTATTTCATTTTATTTCAGTTTTTCAAAGCGATCGCAAACAGCAGCAGCAGCAGCATTACCATCAGTAGCATATTTGAAATGTTTTTAAACACATTTCCACAGAAAATGGTTTTTACCTTAAACAAACAAACAGACAAACAAACGAATAGAAGCAAACAAATAAATAAACAAAAAAAACCCAAACTAAACGCACGCATTTTGCAAAAGCAGGCATGATGATGAGCGTTACTAGGGTATTAAATAAAAATTAAATGTTGTTTGTTGATTTTTGTTTTTGCTCTCTTTCTTCTGTTTGTGATTTATTGTAAAGTTTACTCAAGCCAGCAATAAAAGCATCACCATTATCATCTTAGATGACAGTCGCTGCATAACTGTGTTATGCTTTTTTGCACTGTTGTTGTTGTTTTAGTTCGTTCTTATAATGATTAAGTCTATAAAAGCTATTCTTATTGCTGCTGTTAGCCTTAGAGATTCAACTCTATCTTTACTCCTCTTCATGTTTCTCGCCGTTGTTCTGGTTGCTAAGGCTTCGCAACAATTAATAGCCAAATGACAAATGCTGTAAAATAACTAAATGTCATCGTTTTATACAAACGATTTTTTTTTTTGTGTAGCGAAACATTACGGTTGCTGTTGCTTTGCTATTATTTGATTTTTATATAATTTTTTTTTTTGTTTATTTTTATGATTTTCCTATGCTTAAGATGTCTGTTTATATGAACATATTTCGTTTCCTTATTTCTTCGCAGATTAATATCGCCGTGCAATGTTTGAGTACAGACTTTAGCAGTCAGAAGGGTGTAAAGGTGAGTGGAAATTATTATTATTTAAAATTCATTTAGTTATAATAATAAAAGAAAGAAAATGATAATAGTGAAAATTAATTAGAAAATGCAAAAGACTTGTGCAACAAACTTATCGTTTCCATTTCCATAAAAGGAAGGTAAAGAAAGCGCATATATTTGCCTTTAATTATTGACATTTGGATGGTTTTTTTAGGGAAAATTAAAAGCTTATTTTAAGGAGTAGTATAAACAAACGCTTCTTCATGGTGTTGAGAAGCATTTTATCAAAGTAAAACAATATCTATCTATCTATATATATATGTACCTATATCCAATGTAATATTTTTACGTATGTAATTTCCTTATATATTCCCTTATATGATCCGATCCGAATCTTCTAGGGCAACGAGACAGACAGACAAACACGCTTAGAAGAATGCAAAAAGTGATTCTGAATCCGATCACTATAATAATAGGTTGGTCTCTCTTAAATCCTTCTGGGTGTTGCATATATAAGCACAAACTTAATAGGTGCGTAATTGTGGCACGAACAAATGATGTAAAAGAAAGTAACTTTCAATCTTAAAACGATTTGAACTAAAAATTGTTTATTCAATTTAAGGTAAACTCTAGTCGCTCTTAATGATCTTTTAACAATCTTACGTCTGCTTAATGCAGTAATTTTTCTTATGATTTATTATTATCAAAGTGCCATAAAACAAGTGACAGAGAGAAATTCACGGCCTTTTTTTTTAATGTAAAGAAAAAATTATTCAAAAAAGAAAAAAAAAAAAAACAGACATATACTCGCACGCACTCGCATATGTAAAAACTGTTACAATTTAACATATTTGCTATAAATCATTTTTATTATTCAGCCATAATAATACTGATAATCGACTCTAGTTGGTGTTGAACACATAAATAACATAAAAATGAAAGAAGAAGAAGAGGAAGAAAAAAAGAAGAGGAAAAAAGGCAACAATTTCATTTATATATACATGCATATATATATATATATATATATATATATATGTACATATATCAATATACATTAATAATAAAAGGCGTGGATGTAACTTGAGCTAAAGTGTGAGGCTACATAATGTTTGGATTTCTATTAAAACGCAACATTGAGACATATAAACACTTGTGCGAGACATATAAACGCACTGTCACAGTTGAGAGACACGCACATTGCCTTTTGCTTAACTAATTCAAAGCAAAATTAAAAAAAATAAAAAAATAAAAAAAAATGAAAACTAAAGGCGAACAACAACAAAAAGAAGATTCATGTTATATGCGTTGGTTTCTGGTTGATGTGATATGGTACGCGCGCGGCCGAGCTAACTATAGCCGGCTTTGCTGGCCAGCAAGCTGGTTGATATTGTATTCTATGGCAAACAACGGCATAAACATGTTTTGCCTATTTGTGTGCTGCTGCCGCAACTGTCAATAAAATATCGATTTAACATTTGCCTTAACATCGTGTCGCACATGAAAAGCATAAAGTGTCTTGTTTTGCTGTTTCTCTTGTAGGAGCAAATAAAAAAAAAAAAGCAAAAAGTAAAACAAGGCTTCAATTGTTTGCATCGTAATATATGTGCGTACATGTATCTTCGTACATGCATATACATACATACTTGCAAATGTTACATTTATAGTTTTCACGCATCATGTTGCATCTTTGTGTTGTAAAAAAAAAAGAAGAAATTTCAATAAATTTTCAGAGCATTTTTCCTTCGTTTTTCTCGCAATCTCACGCTGAACTTATAGACAAAGCAACGGCAATATTGAAAATGTATGCAATCTGTCATGTATGACAAACGTATATATTTCATTATTTTAACATTTTTTCTATAGATGCTTACCATAAACAACCAACAACCAACAACACTAACAGCAACAATGTAATAATCATTTAACATTCGAATTTTTTTTAAAAGAAATTATAAAAAAAAATTATTTATTATTAATGACTTGACAAGTGGGCGCATTTTATTTATTTATTTTTTTTTTATTTGAAATAGTGTGTGCGTGTGTATGTATTCCTTGGGCTAACAGGTGACAAAATTTAGAGCGCTTTACCGATCGAAAGAAATGTATGTAATAATCTCTTTGCTTGGTATGTTTCCATTCCCGATATTGAAATTTGTTGTTATTTTTGCTGGTATTGTTGCAGTTGTGGTTAGGATATCGTGTTACATACAAACAAATTTTATTTCAATTTTAATTTTTTTTTTTTATAAATTTCTTATCCACACAAAAATATAATTTGTATGTATGTATATATACGTCCAGGGTAAGAGACAATCAAGAGACAGACGGACGTTCAGTCATATGAATTTAATATATGCGTGCATTGCCTTATTGTTGTTACATGTTGTTGTTGTAAAAACGTATTTTTTAATTAAGATAACAAGCGTTATGTTGTCACACACAAACATGTACAGAGAGACCCATACATATACGTACACCTTTAGACAGGCGATCATATAACTGAAAAACTGAAAGATGAGTTTATTGCAAGCACTTTTTATGAACATGAAATCGAAGAAAATTGTCGTCATGTATTGATAACCTCAACACCGAGTCTACAGGTGTTTTTATTTCTTCTTACCGGTGCTGCTTTTTAACATATTAATAGCAAATTTTCTCGTTATTATTGTAACACATCAAGAAATATAACTAATGGCCTTTGCATTAAAATTTATCGGTTTTCATTTTTTTACTTACTCTTTTTTGCTTTTCTTTGCTCGTAATTGCTATTATTTGCTTATGAAGAAAAAGGCTTCGACGCTAATCTAAGAAATTGTTAAAACACGTTACAAATGATTTGCATGTTTGTTTAATGCTGATATTTATGTTCATTTGCATACTTATTGGTACGCGACTCATCGGCGTAACATTAGTTTTTTTCCAATTTTTTTGTTGTTCTTGCATTTTGTTTTGCCCTTTTTTCTTTTTAAGTAACCACACATTACATCGATTAATTATGCTCCTCTCACCACATTTCAATGAAATGTCATTTAAGTGTTAATCTCTTCTTAAATAAAATAAATATTATAAAATGTTTCATTCAAAACTTTTTTAGCAGACTTTGCACGGCATATTATAATTAGCCAGTTTGTTGCTTAAGTCTTTCGATTTATTTCTTCGAATTTTTTTTCTTTTCATCCATATTCAATGCACAAATATCGATTTCCGTTAATTATTTGCTTTATTTCAATATTATATCTATTAATAACGTTGGATATGCGATTATATATATAAAATTTAATTGGAAACGTATCTATGCCTTTGTGTGCGTGCATTTCATATAACGTGACTTAAACTTAAAAATGCCGTTGAAATTGTAGTTTTCTTTTTTGTTTTTCTCTTCTTATTTTTCAACTTTTTGGTCAAATAATTTTCCACATAATTTTGTACAAAATAGAAAAAAAAATTTAAATTATACAAATATTTTCGCATTTTACGGTTATAAAGTTGATTAATTGGGAAAAAGTGTGCAGAGAAAAATCTTTCTTTCATATCTACCAAGGTATCTTTAAATTCACCCTCTCTTCTTTTCCAACTAAGATTTACTAGCTCTGATGAGCAAGCTCTCGTATGTAAAAGTGTATATAAAATCGGTTTCGATCTATTTGAAAGAGTACCTTCAGGAATATGCGAATAAACTGCTTGCACATCTTAAGAACTGTAACAGGTTAAGGCTCGAGATCGTTTTCAAGTATTTCCCAAAACAGCAGCACTGCTTTTTAATAAATTTTCGAATACTGTGTGTACCAAGCTGGACAATATTCTACATCAAAGTCTCTCAATAAATAATAATTATCACATTCGTATTACAAAGTGTTTCTAGTTTAGTTTAGTACAGTAACTGATGATTCATTCTGATAGAATATTGTTGCAATTGGAACACATACGTCTTTATTCCTTACCTGAAAGCAAACCTTCGAGGTAGTTAAACTATTTGTATGTTGTAACTTGCCCTCAAAGAAAAGGATACACACTGTGATATAAGGGTAAAGGATAATAATGTTTCACATTTTTTATAAACTACTAATGTCGCTCAAAGCAATATCGTTACATACAACGCCAATACCTTTAATTTGAAATCTTTTAATATAAACTTACAAAACTTTAAAAAACAACTGCATTTTTTCATATAACAGCCTTAGAGAGTACGCTTTAGTAGGCACGAATAGTACTTTGCCAGGCAAAGCAGACTAAGTAGAAGACTTATTATAGCTCAACACAAATTTGTGATGAGTTGGAAGTCGCCAGATTTTTAACCTTTTGTGTAAATGCAATAAAACTATGTAACGCCCTCGGCTATGAAATGACCAGCATATAATTAATAGTTGACTTATTGTTTGCCACCTGTCATAATAATAACAAGAAGATGTAGCAGTTTCAACGTCGCTGGCTGGTTGTTTCGACATCATTTCAAGCCACGGCAAACGGCGTACTGCAGTTATTCACATTTTTTCTAAGAATCTCCACGGTTGGAAACGATGAACAATTAGAATTCTAAGTGAAAACGAAATGAAAACCAAGTGTAAAAAGTATTTGTATGCTTCTTTCTTTTCTCCCGAAAACAACACTAAAATCAATATTGAGTTTGCCAAATGTTTTTAAAAGATTGTACAAATAATTGATTGTTTGCTCTCTTCTGTCATCGTAATAAGCAGAAGTATGTCGCTCATATTTCCTGAAACTTTTACCTCTCATGTCGATTAAACAATAGGCTGAGTGGTAAAACGTTTGCCTTTTATACCCACATGCCTAAAAAAATAAGTGTAGATTATATATATATATATATATATCGAAAAGGGTACACCTAAATATTATTCATATTATGTTGTCTGTCTTGAAAATGAGCGCATGTCATTTTGGATAGTATTCCGTTATGTTCGATAACCAGAAATGTAGTTAGCGAATATATTGCCTGCAGACAATGCCGTTCCACATAGCTGGCTGTAGCTATGCAAAAAATATGCTCGCACTTACAAGCCATGTAACGCCTTTGAAAAGCCGTTCTTATAGTCCAGCATAAGTCTCATTACTCCCGACTCTACTTTAACCCAGAAATACTCTTCAGAAATCTTTTAATATGTAAGCACTAAGCATTTGAGCCCATCTGGCTTTGCTCGTCTGCCCATCGATGTGATGTTAAAATGTCCGCAACACTTGAAAAAAAGTATTGTTGCGGAGCACACACCCTAAGCACAACCAACAACAAAATGAGACAGATGCCCACACTTATGCCGACCATTACCCAGAGCTATATATGTTGATTAAGACTTTAACTCTTTAACCTAAGAACTAAGTTAATACAAAATACGATTTTCCTGAGAACACATGAAAAGGCCTAACTTACAACCTCAAAAAAGGTATCGAGTCAAAATTCCGGTACGAAAATTTGCAAAAGCTTTGTTCGAAAATTGAATCGATCAACTGTCATATACACATTTATGTTGAACTGGTTAGTGACAACACTTCAGTCTTTAAAAATTTTCAAAAATTTTCTATGATTTCTATTGATTGGATTTAATGGAAGGCCAGACATACCATATCTCAAATGAAATATTTAATCGGCTCCGAGTCGATTGCTGATTTTGGAATCTGTTTCTGTATTTTTGTTTAATTTTTTTGCAATTTAAGTTGTGGCGGATGTTGTTAGTTATGCGAGTCATAAAAATCACTCAATCAAAGCTTTAAACATTAAAATAATTTTTAAAATTCATAATTGCAGAAAAACAAAAACAACGAAGTGAAATAAATTTGTTATAAGAAACTTTAATTTATTTAGTTTTTATATTAAACGGTTTCCTTTTTTGTTTTGTTTATTTTTTTCTGTAAACCCATTAAATTTATTTTCTGTTTTCTCTTTTTTTTCTTTTTTGTATTTTTCTTAATTTTTCAGGGTCTGCCTCTTCATATACAAATTGATACCTTTGAGGATCCCCGTGACACACAAGTCTTCCATCGAGGCTATTGCCAAATTAAGGTTTTCTGCGATAAGGTAAGTAAACTACAACAATAACAACAAGAACAATGAATTCGCCACATGTTGTTGTTGCCTTTTACTTTATTGCATAAAACAGCTCGAAGGAAAAAAAAATGCTGTTAAACTCAATCTTGTACGCTTGTCATGGGAATATGTCAGGTGACAGTTTGTAAAAGTAGGCGTCAATCAATGACACAGTGCAACAGAGCCGTTGTTAAGTCAAAGGAAATATATAAAAACAAAAATATATATATATATTTTTTCATGTTTGTTTTTTTTATTTCATAACATTTTTTCAACCAAAATTACAAAACATTCACACTTTATTAAGCCTTTTTTTCAAGTTTCTTCTTTATGGTGTTCTGCTTTTAAGCAAAAGTGTTTATGTCAAATTGTTTTTATGTTTTTAGTTCATATTTTAAGGTTGTCAGTTTAATGTTTAACTTTAATTTTATTTATGTTTCTTCGCAACATTAATGTTTGTTGAGAAACCAAAATCCCATCGTTTGTATGTTGCATTCATATTCGTTTGCATTTATCTTTTAAGTAAAAGTTTACGAAAGTTACAAATTTGAGGAAAAGATATTAAAGAACCATCAATACCAACTTTACAAGTAACTTTAGCCCTTAGACTGAATAAATAACTTACTTACTTACTATAAAAACCCTTTTCCATAAAAAGTTTTACTTACCGTTTGTTTGACGTTTTTTTTTGTGATTTCGAATTTTTTGGTATTTAAAACCTTTTTCTTAGATACGCTTACCTTCCCGCAGTTACTAGTGTGACTTTGTCTGTGTGTGCAAGTGTAACTGAGTACGTACCATTAAGAGCGTGTATATCATACCTTGAAGTATTAATGCTTCATTGGTTAATGTTACCTCAACTCTTTGTGGCGTTGTGGTGGCAGCGCAAATTCATTACAACAAGCATAAGCTATAAGCACATCATTCAACTGCCTGACTGACTAACTAACTGACTTGAGTATCGACTGTATCAATGCTTGGTCGGTTGACTGGCTAGCAGACTTCTTAACGAACGCACTTTATTGAAAATCATATAAAAGAAAACAAAAAACAGAAAAAATCATGCTGCGTTACAAGACATTCATACATATGTAATCGATACATGAAATTATCAGCATCAACTACAACATCAACAGTTTTTTTTGTTTTGTTGGACATTATAAATGTGAAAAATAACCAAGAATAGTACACCTTAAGGCGTACCTTGGATGCCCATCATCTAAAGTAAATACATTAAAACCGCTTAGTTGTCTTCTCTTTTTTTTTTAACGGCGAGCATTGATGTGGGTCAGTTGTAGCCTCCCTTAGTCAATCACGATATTTGAAAATATTTTTTGTTATTTAATCACTGCGGGCAGGTTTGGATAAATACCATCCAAGAATATTAATCCCAACCGTGAATTTTTTAACTATATTTTATATCGATAGATAAATGAAGGGCGAAAGAGCTAAACATGAATGGATCGATGAATAGCCGAGAAGACAGGTGGACGAGTAAATGCATAGATAGATAGTGAGGCTAAAAGGAAGATGGATAAGAAAAAGAGTAGAGAGAAATGGATGGCAGGATGATTAGGCAGAGCAAGCCGTACAAACAGATGAACCAATGGGACTAGCAAATAAAAAGGAGGAAAAAATAAAAAATGAGGTGGAAGGGCGGACAAAAGGATAAGCAGGAAAAAAATAGCGGAACAGGATGAAAAATAGAACAACCCAAAAACATAGCAAGAAATAGGCCGAAGAAAGAGGTGGATGGAAGAAGCGGCTAAGAAAGAGAAAAAGGAGCACAAAGAACATAGATCGAATGCCAGGGACATAGATGGAAGACCGCTGGGGAACAACATACCAAAGTACATATATAAAAAGAGAAAGATGGAAAAGCAAACAAAAGAGCAGAGGGAAGCACAGACCGAAAAACAGGTGGAAGAACAGAACGGAAAACAGCCTGCAGAACAAGCCGTATGACGCGTACAGCAGAACAAACAAAACGACGATAAGAAGAAGAGATAGGAGAGCAGACAATGGAATAGGTGGAAGAATATAGATAGAACACACAAGTGAACAATGAAATTAACAATAGGTTGACTAGGAGAAAAAAAGAGAAAAAGGAGAAAAGATCATTCATCCAACGAGTTGTCGGATAGTTAAACGGTTGCTGACTAGGATAGATACAATTAAAAATACATGTAAACACAAAAGGGAGAGTGCACTTAGACAAGAAATAGCTGGACACAAAAATATGCGAAAGATGTTACAACAGAGTGGGTCGATTACCGCATACTTGGGCGAGTAGATGGACACAGAGGTGCGCAAAAAAGAACAGAGGGAAGAATAGCAAAATGACCAGTGAGAATAAATGGATACAGATATATATAACGGCAAAAAACAGGCAAACGGAAAGACATGAAGATCAGAGGATCATGTAACAAATGCGTGGAACGACGCGCAGAACGGTGTGTAGAAAATAAATAGAAAAAGATGGGTGAACAGACAAGAGAATAGATGAACGCACTAATAAATTGGCAAATAAATCGTTAAACGCGCCGGGAAATTAAGAGATGAACAGACGACCGAAGGACGAAAAGGACAAAAAAGTAAACAAATCGATTAAAAAATAACAAAGAAATATTAAAAATAGACTGACATTTGGAAAGATATATGGATATATGGAAGCAAGCTCGACCCAAATATGGAAAGAAAGATTAAAAGAAATATAAATAAACGGATGGGCAGACAGATGGACGTGTACACGGACCAACTGTTTTTGTTAAGCGCATTTACAGGGTATAACACAAATGCATAACGAAAGGAAGAAAAGGTGAGCCGTACAGATTCAATATTAGAAAGTGAGGCGCGAAAGTGAGGCGCGAAAGTGAGGCGCAGATAAGAAAAAGACATAAAAGTAAATCACCATAGAATATTGCTAAAATCAAAATTACATACATATATATATATATGTATATATGAATATGCGTGTTATAAGATCTCATAAGATATCTGGTGCGTTCTGGATTTTATTGCAAACGCAATGAAAAAATTAATATATTAATCTGATGAACGAAGTGAGCAAACCTTTCCCTTCGTTCTGTTTTTACATACATGTGGATACGCGCGTGTGTTAAATGTGTTACGCAAGCAACACAAAGTAATACAAGATATTCCGTGTTGTTATTGTTGTTACTGTCGTTTGTTATGATTATACTCTTGCTGTGCTTGATTTTGTGCTTGGTTTTATACCTAAACTGCTGAGAGAGTTCAAGTAACCTACAAAGATCACTTTTTGCTGAAGCTTTCATAATGTAAATGAAAACAACAAAAAGTCTTTTCTTTTCTTTGTTGAAATATAAAAGAAAAAAAGTGTTAAAAACCTTCATTAAAAGGAAATATAAGGATTCTTGTATTTTGGCTGAACAACCTTCCTTTTAATATAGAAAATATGTATGGTTAGTTGGTTGTTTGGTCCGCTGTTGCACTTGTTAATTTCATACCTTAACTTAAAGCCTTAGGGATTTTTGGTCGAAAATCTACAAAAAACAAAAAAATATGTTTAAAAATATGTTTGACCACATGTAAGGCTATGTAACCTATGGTTTAGTTATTTCTGTTGTTCATTGGGGAGTTTTTACATTTTGTTGCGGTTGGTAGGCATTTTTATTATTTTCTGCTTTTTCAAAACTGCTTAAATTAACGGTTCATAAAATTTTACAAAAAAAATTGAATGTATTTGTATTTTTTGTCCACATATAAAACATCTTTAATTATGCACACATGTGTACGTTTGTATTTGTATATATAATTTATAAAACTGCTCAATAATCATACACTGATGGCTGCTGTGCTGATGTTATCAATTAAATTTGTTTTCATATAACAGCGTTTATTGTAAGGTGCTCTCTTAGTTTTTTTTTTTTTAGTTTGCTGTTGTAATTTTTATAAAATTCCATTGAATTTAAATTAGCTCAGATAGCCTTCGACACACGGACACGCACACACAGCCAAGCATATATACATATTTATTTACAAAGAGCCTAAAGATATTACATACGTACCGATACTCATATCGTTAATAAAAAATGAAAAAAAGAAACAACAACAAAATCGACAACGGCAACAACATATAAAAGTATGTCGGCTTATTGCCTTTTTTCAGTTTTCTTTATTTATAATTGTATAATTTAAACTTTGTTGCTGTCGTTGTTGTTATTTTTGTTGTTGTTTTTTTTTTGTTGCGCATTTATGTATAATATACGGTTAAGTTGCCTACAATTTTTCGGTTCGTTATTATTATTATTTCGTTGTTTTTTTTCTCATTTATTTGTTGTTGTTTTTTTTTTATTTTTCTTTTAGAAAGTGTAACACCATAAATAAGTCACTACTTATTTTTTTTTACCGCCATTTGATCCGTTATTTTTCACTAAAAATGTGTTTGAGATCGCCACGTTTATGTGTCGGTCTGTGCTAAAGCCACACCTAACTTAGCTTTGTAATAAAACAGAAAACATAAAAAAAAAAGAAAACAAATTATTTAACATTTAATCGAATTTATTAAATACAGAAAATCAAAGCCTATAAAAATGATTTCTTATCGATACGTTTTCGAATTTTATGTTCGACTATTAAAGGCTCTTGTAGTGAATTACTTTTATGGTGATTTGTTTTCTTTCTTCGTTTTTTTCTTCTTCTGTACTCAACACGACGGTGTACTGAATTTGTTATTATGTATGTCATCATCCAGAAGAATGCATCACAAAGCCAAAAAATTATTTATATTCTCATTGTTGTACAGTAGCATAAAATGCCGAACATCTTTATTGCCTATCGGGTTGCCTGCCTTTGCATCTGTACGTACATCCATTGTACTGTTCGTCTTTCTTTCCATTTTTTCGTTTGTCAGTATCTCTATTCACGTATCCGTTCTCTCTGTTTTTGTGGCTGTCGTTTTATGTATCGCTTTTGAATTGGTCTACAAACTTTTTTCCTTGCACATACCCGTGCATTAAGTTTTTTTTGCTCGAATTATCTTCGTTTGGATTCCTGCCCGTTTGCTTCTTCTCCTAATTAGTAGCCCCATCCAATCGTTTATCCAACTGTCTATTAGGACGTGTATACGATCATCAATTCTTCCAGTATTGTTCAACTTTCTCTGTGTGTTCTTTCAAGTTTGTTGGGTTTGTCTTTACAATTTTTTACACGTCCTCCTATTCATCGAAACCATTACTCCATTTCTCCGTTATCCCGTGCGTTTAATTATTGGTGTACTTAATTATCTACCTTGGCATTTGTTAGTCTGCCTTCCCTCCACCGGTTCCCGGTCAAGTGTGGGATTTATTTTATCTTTTCGCTTTTCCAATAGCTTCGTCGTACGTCCATTTGTTCGCCTGTCTGTCCGCTTATTCTTCCATTTGTTTGTCGTTCTATCGGTTCATCTGTCCATCCATTTGTCAGACCGCCAGTTCATCTGCCTATGCGCGTGCCGCTCTGTCTATATGTTGATCTATGAATTCTTCTGTCCATGTGTTGATCAGTCCATTCGTCTGCCCGGCCAAACCACCGATACGATTACAACACCTCAAACCGAAATATTTTTTTGAATTTTTCCTAACTAATTTGTGGTATGGTCGTGATTGTGAGCTCATACCAAACTAAATCCTGACATAAACATTCGTCCCAATCGGTCCAATTGGCTTAAGTAATTGCATTTCTATTAGTTAACTTTACGAATCGCTCTGCTGGTTCAAGCATGCCTTAATAAGACAAAGGGGATTAATGTGTTTCTCATGGTAAAATTAAGGTTCGAATCTTTGAAGTCAATAGTCAATGCCTTTGCATTGTCACTTGCGCTCTTTTAAGTCACGCCCTCCACCCTATATGTTTGTGTTGTTTCAATGGGTACCAATCAAAATCTATTATTTTTTAGAGAAGTTTTCAATTTTCCTCAGATTCCTTTCTTAAATTTCAATTTGATTAAAATTTTTCTTGCACAAATCGTAACAAAAATCAGACAACGAACGTTCTACTTAAGAAAAAGGAAGCAATTTCGCTTTGCAGCTTTCGTAACGTGTAAAATAGTAAATGTGTTAGTAGACCAAAGAAACTCATTTGTTTTCACTCTAATTAAGTTTTTATTCAGTAAAATTATTTTGCTTTTAATTTTGATCTTTTTTCAAATTAAATTCAATTTTATTTATTTTCACTTTAGAGTTTTATTTCTCAATAATGTTTATAGTATTTTTATGAATTGATTTAACATTCTTTATGTGTTACACACTATGTCATTATTCAATTTGCATCAGTCGGGAAGGCACTTCGAGGTCTTTATTTAATATATATGCTGTTGATCAATAGTTTTTTATCCCTTAGTTTCTCTTCTGCTGGTGCTGGTAAAGCAAAAAAACAGTACAAAAGACAATCTTGGAAGTGGTAACTGAGATGGAAAATGAAAACTGAGAACCAATGATTTTGATTTTATTAAAGAAAATCTGTAATACAAGCGTTATTCGCTTAGATTGTGAACAATTGAGTTTGTCATCAGTATCTCCAGCATCCTTACAGATGCCTAAAAAAAAAAACATATATATATAGGAAGTTTCGATAAAAGTGGGACAGTGCAGAGGCTCTTCATCAACTATAAAATAAATTGAAGATAACTCGATTTGCTTGTCACGAGAAGTAAAGAGAGGCTTGTTAATAAAATCTTGTTTACTCAATAAGGTCCTAGGGTGACGAATTCACCTGAATTTTGGATACCGCCAATCTTCAAACGAAATATGTGAAAATTTCATGACATTCCGATCATTACTTTACAAGCTGCAGTTGCTTTAGTGACGCTATCCATGAAATCGAGATTTTTCCATTGCTTTACAAAAACAAAAGCAGCATCACTAAAACGGCTCTAACTTGAACCAGCCGGAATCGCAATCGGTCGGAATGTCACGAAATTTTGGCATATTTCGTTTGATCTAAAAATCTTACGGATTTGTCAATAGTTGCGACATCTGTATCTCATCTGACGAACTTATTGACTGATGTACTAGTTGGCAATGAGAGGTCAATATTACTAACTAGCGACCTCCGGTTCTGACTATTCGTTTGCACGAGTTAAAGAACAGTTTTTCCTTTACAAGCTCACTGCTGTTATTTATTGGTAATGTGCGTTATTCGCCTGTAATTACATCGTTATCTATACAATAATTTTTCTGCTGCTATTAAAACAAATAATTAATAAATTACTTTTATTTACCATTTGATTTATAGTCACATTAAAAAAAAAAAAAAAAAAACAATTTGCTCTTATTACAATTTATGAGAGACATATAAGCAACTAATTCAAGCTCATGCGTACGTAAGGATTAGTTTCTTAACAAACTTTATAATAAAGTAATCAAATAAAATGCCATAAAACATTTTTTTTTACTTCATACGTAACCAGAAAGAAAAAGATACAGGAAATATGAACATTAATTTTCTTAAAAAAAAAAAAATTATTCAACAAAAATTGTTAAAAAGAAAACGGAAAACGTTAGAGCAAAAAAGTAAAGGCAAAGAAAATTATAAACGGAGTTCAAATGTTTGTTGATCACACATAGTCAATATCAAATTAATGTAAAACAAATGAGTAAACGATATGGTCAATTGGAAACGAATTCTAGACACCCATCAACATGAGATTATGTGTAGATCATTACACTTTTAAGAAGAAAAAGTTCAAGTAGATTTGATTCTTTCATTGTATTTATACTCACATGAATGAAAACCTAGACCTGAGTATTTAGAATTATATTTAGAATATCTAGAAGTCATTACGCCGATTGGAGATATATATGATATTATAGATTTTGTTCTTCCTACCTTCAAGTTTTGTTATTATTTATTATTTTTGTTTATTCTGGGCGTATCATCTCTAGTTTTGAATTTAGTCTCTGATTTTATTGGGTTAGGTTTTTACGTTTTTCAGTTTTGGATTACGCGAGAACAACTTAGCCGTATGAATGGACAGCTAGCCGGGCAAGAGATCATCAGTCCAGGAAATAACTCACGAGATATTTATCTTTACTTGTCTTTGGATACTAACGGAGCAATTTAAAAACTGAGCCAAAACGACACAAAAAAGCACCGAATGAGCAAACAGCCAGACAAGTACGTGTTAATCGCTTTAAAAGACTTTCGAATACGATTTTCCGGCTGATAAAGGGAAAGTCGCAATAATTAATAAGCAATTTTGGACAGACACACAAATAGCCAGTCAGAAATGGATCTGGAAACTCACTTTTGGAATATTTAAAACTTCCTCTAAATAACCAAAGCTAAGTTAAAAAGAATAAACAACCGATTGAATGTTGTTGAAGGGACCAGGAGACTTTCTTACTTTTGTAATTAATGGACTTTTCTGAGAAGACAAGTCCCACGGATGGATGGACAGGGAGCCAGTGATCTAGAAAATCATTTTCAGAATATTCAAATTATTAAGGTCTCTTAGTAATCAAAGTTGGTGTGACCTAGCGCAGAATCAATTCGAAATGATATCAACGTCAATCTAGAAACTAACTTACTTAATGGGTTCTCCTGAGTTAGCAAAGGTAAGAAGGATGGACCGACAACTTATCTGAAATGGATTCAATCTGGTATGCAGTCTTAGGATAATATATACTTTTTTTTAAAGAGACAAAAAAAGATGGATGGGCCCAAGGGCAGGCCTAAATACCCCTTAGTTAATCTAAAAACCCACCCTATTTGACACTTAATGCATTTTTCTGTGTAAGCAAAAAATGATTGGACCGACAGATAACCAGCAAGAAATAATCTAATCGTTCAAAAAATTAAGTTTCGAAATATTTAAAATATGATTTCCAAGAACACAAACAAAGATGGACAGATAAGTAGTCACACAGGATATATACTCAATATATTTAAGAAGTTGTTTTTTCTGGATAGAGCGGACGGACAGATGGCCAAATAGATATGACTTAACCGATGTAGGATCTCATATATCTTCAATTATTAACTTAATGGATTTTTCTGAACTAGCAAAAGCAAGAATGATGGACAGACAACCAATCCGAAGTTACTTCGAGTTGGAACTCAGCTGCAGAATACTGAAAACGTTTTCCCGAAAGGGCGTATAAGCAGATAGCCAACACGAAATGACTTAATGAAGACAGATGCTAGATATTTATTGAGTATTTCTGGATCTTACAACTGAAATGATGAAATTTGTATGCACTATGGTATGGTACGCTAGTAAAAGACGTGAACGTGTGTTGTGTAAACTTAACCGGGTGTAGTACATAATATGATTATAAAGAAGAAAGTGTTTTGTCGGGCAGACAGAAAGGACGGAAGAAAGAAGGAAGCGAACGAGAAAAGTCGTGTTTTATAAAAAAACAAAAATGTTATTTGTGACTCATTAAGAAAACATAACACAAGCTAATAGAAAACATTTGTAAAGGAGCGTTATAATAAAAACTAGTATTTTATCACATATTCCTATACATGCATACACATACATACAAACGCACGCGCACACAAGCAAAAATATATGTAATCATTTTTTTTTTCGCAATCACTTTTAAACACATCCCGGGTATTGAAATGTAATTAAGTTTTTTTTTGCATGTTTGCCTTTTGCGTTAATAAAAACAAACAGCAGCAGTCGGACATAAACAAATATTAGGTTCTTTTATGCATACGGTGCATACGGCTGCATACATATATATATTAAGAAATCTAAAAAATACCAAGATAGAGTTAGTTAAGTCGTAAGTTTTATTGTGTACGAAATGAATGAATGAATGAATGAAGTTTGATTTTCCGAAGGCTCAATAATTTATAGAAAAACTAATATTTGGGTGCATACATGTTAACTAAATAAATTTATGCACACACAAACACACAAACAAATTTATGCAACACACACATGTGTATATATATATATATATATATATATATATATATATATATAGTATGTACGCATATATATTCATATAAAAAGATGTTAACCAATCACGGCTTAAGTATGGGAAATGGTGGCTTGAGGAAAAGTAACTGTTGTCAGGCTGGTTGCGGCTGCGTTGTGAAATAAAAATGCATTAAAATATTGAAATACTTAAGAAATTATATTACATAACACAGCATACATACAAGCATTTTTACATCATCTTACTTATGTGTATATCTAGGATTTTGTTTTTATTTATTTTATTTGTTTTTTCTGAAAAAAGATTAAATTAACAATCAATCAAATTAAATTAAACGTACGTGTGCGTGTATGCCCCTTGTATACACTATTTATTTATATTTTTCTTCTTATAATATAACGTATGTATGTATAGCGAATACTGCGACAGTAATCGATAAGTAATTAATTTCCATTTCATTATTATTGCTAAAGAATTAAACATTTGCATTAACCATAAAAATAGAGAAAAAAGAGAAGAAAAACCAAGTCACACAAACCAGCATATAAAGCAAAGATTTGAGTCTTTGAAAAGCTGACAGTTAACAAGTTTTAAAAGTGATCGCATAAACATGAAGTCTAGCTTAAGTTAGACGAAGCAAAGCCAACAAGCAGGCAAGCACTTATTCATTTATTTTTATTCATTTTTAAGCATCCGCGTCATGCGTCATGTAAAAGAAATCTTTTAGCCATTTACACATGGCCTAGCATAGGCTATACACATAAACACATACACATGCACATAGGCGCGCACAAACATGTGCAGCTTAGATTGTTAGATTACTTATGAGTTTATTTGCTATTCGCTATTTGCTGCTTATAAGCGAGTGTGTGAGAGTATTTCTCTGTGTGTTTGTGTGTTTGTGTTTCCGTGTAATATTAGTGTATTAGTTAGTTTAGTAGCTCATAAGTCTTTTGCTCTCCCTGTCTGTTATTTAACAAGCTTTTGAAATAATAATTACGCAAATCAAAAGGTGATGGACCTCTATTTAAAGACTTGAATTTATTCATACAAACACATAATCACACACTCACATTCTCACAACATTTAAGCATAAATACGTGCATAATTTTCCATGTAATTTTCTCTATAAGCACCTGTATACATGTGTTGTGCTCTATGTTGTTTTGTTTATTAAAGATCATACACGGGGTCATATGTTGTTGCAATTGTGTCTATGCGTAATATGTGTGCATTTTATTTATTTATTTGCGCATGCAATTGTTGTTGCTTGTTTTGTTTTTCTTAATTTTTGGAAAATTGGTTAAATTGTAAAAATAATAAAAAAAATAAAATATATCTTTCTAATAATAAATGATAAATAAAAAAACTTTTTGTTTTTGCCTAAACAATTTTAATCACAATAGGAAACGCATAAGAGAGGTTAATGGATAGTTGTTTGCTTTTAAAGAGATAATCATTCAAATCGTTTTCAATTAACTCCGTTTAATTGGACATTTGGACGTTTAAAAGTAAGCAACACTAAATGAAATAATTATGAATTAAATGAAATAAAAAGAATTATGAAACATGAAGAACGAAGTACAGAATAAACAGAGCCACCGTGTGCGTCAGTGCGTTCCAAACCGTGGTGGTCATTCGAACGATGTTTTGTCTAGAACAAAACTGCACTGGTTAATCTTCAAAATAAACCATAATTTACTTTGATACGTTGAGTTATTCCTTCCTTTTCAAATTTTAAAAAATATCACTCTTCATGGAGGAACCCTTAAGTTTGAGTTAAATTTCGAGGGCAATGGCTATAATGCGTCATGGACTATGTGCACGCGAACAAATATTGCAAGAAAATAAAGTATGTATAAGAAATTGTTCCTCCACACTTGCGAACATCTGTCTCTCTGTGACTCTTGCTTAGCGAAAGCGCTTCGATTAGAGTGTGTTTAGGCATTCGTCTGTCTATTTGCCCGTTTACTGATGCTAGAACAATGCAAGTTAAATCCAAGCATTAACGAAAATCAGACGTTTGAAAACTTTCTCTTTGTCCAAAAGCTACAAATTTGCTTGTCTGAGTGCAGTATTGGTTAGCGTGCTCACGTGAAACACTATTAAGGGGTGATATGACCTTAAGCCCACTGAAAAAAAATTTTTCTAAAGTTAGATAAAAAAAAGTTTTAAGCCTTATTCGATTCAGAATTTTGAAAACGTGATGAAAAAGTGGCAGTTCCTGAAAAGCAATGTATTTCTTTCTTGAACCACTCCTTTCCCATCGCCCCTTTCCTTTTCCCAACAACCCGCAATATGCAAGGAGCTCTCTTCGTAATGGTTCTCATCCACATTGAGGTTGCCTCATAAATATCGCCATAACGGTCCACTGTCCAGATGTGTATGATCTCTTAAGTTGACCGCTATACTAAGATACAAATAAAGTAATTGCGAAATTTCAGGAGGCTAATGAATCCGTTATGCCTGTAACTTTCGATTTGCGGTCTGCTGTTATAAGTGCAGTCAGCTCTGTTATAAGTATAAAAATCTTGGATGTCATTGGAGTTTCAACTAAATACAAGAATTATAAAACTCTAAAAAGCAACTTTGGTTTCGCTGCCCGCCCCCAAAAAAAATTATTATGAGACCGTAGTAATCAAAAATACAACATGCAAGTAATGGGTGCAATAAATAGAGCATCCATTGCTAAAGTGGACGCCCTCCTTTCGAGTTTCGATGTAGATTTAGAAAGCGCGTCCAGCTTTCACGTGTGAATGGAAATGAAAATACAAGAAAAAAAGAGACAATATCTGAACGTTAAATATTGTAACACAAACCGCAAATACATGTCAGATCTATTACGATCGGTTTCGATTGCATGCGGCTATAAATTTTGAAATGTGTTTAATAAAATATACATATAAACGTATAAATAAATTAAATCCATGCTTATTCTATCTTTTTTCTTTTTTTCCTTTTTTTTGTTTGCATACACTTATTGTCTGTATAAAGCTTCTCAGTTCATTTCTATTACTCGTACAAGACGCAGGATGTACAGTTTATGAGAGTTGTTGCGCTTACGGCAGAGGAATTGTGCGGTATCTCAACCCATTTTATATGCGTGTGTATGTGTATGCTGTGTGTCTAGATACGTAAATGAATGTATCAATGAATTTGTTTATAGCCCCATATGCAGTGTGACTCTATAAAGGTAGCGAATGCGAGTGCTTCCGTTGTATGTGAAGTTTTCTTTTTTTCAGTTAATGATTTAAAAGATAATGGCATTAGCATTTTTACCGTTAATATATAGTATATGTGTGCGTGTGTTTATGTATGATTGTTTGTTACCGTAGTGAATATCGTGATGCAGTGCAGTGCAGTGAGGTGTGGTGTGGCTTAGTGTAATGTGGCATAGACTTTGTGTAACATATTTTTACCAAACACGATCGTACATCAATTGAAATCTCTTTTCATATGAAAATTTACAACATATGATAGGTTTTGGATGGGTTGTGTGTGTGTGAATGTGTGTATATGCTTGTGTGCCATTTCACACTATTTTGATTTTACAATTTCTAGTTAAATTGAGTTATGCTTATATGCTACTTGCCTGTCTGTCTATCTGTCCGCATGTATATAATGGCTGTCTTTCCGAGACGCTTCATTAGCAATTTTTCATAAGCCATTATTTCTTTACACATAATGAGTTATAAATCAGTTCAATACAATCAAACCATAACAGCTACAAAAACACCAACGCCTTACGAATCAGAGACAGAAAGGCAAAAAGTTTTCTTTCTTTCTATCTTTTTAACAAATTTTTTTTTTCATTTTTATCTTTATTTTTATGTTATTTTTTCAATTTTGTTTTTCTTTCTTGCTGATAAAAACAGCTGCCAGTTACTGTTTATTGGTTGGTCGGTATAGCATATCAAGAGGATTTGTCTTGGAAATGGATCATTGTTTAATGGTCGATCGTACACTAAAAACCACCTAATAATTGTAAAAGCATGTCATTGAGACATCACCGTCATCATCATTATGCAGGCGCACGCTTCATGCAGTCTTTGCAGCATATGCATGCACATGCACTTGTTGCTTCAATTCTTCTCTCTTTATTCACTTTATTTATTTTTTATTTTTCCTTTTCATACCGTAAGAACCCACATTAAAAGCTCAATGCTTAACGCAGAGTAGTATAAGATTGTAACTGAGATTTATTGCAACATTATGCAGATGGATTAGATTGCTCCACATCAATATACGTAGGCATGCACACACATGCATATGTATATGCATACACCTGAGATAGCACGGAAGACAAACAAACTAAAACATTATATTGAGTTTTCTTACTTTTTCTTTATTGTTTTGTTTTTAAGTTTGTTTTTTTTTTTTTTTATCATCAACATTTCCGCCTGATAAACTGGCTGATATAGCTGCTAGAGAAATCGTTAAGACTTTTCCAGTAACAGTCAGACAATGTTCACTGATGTAAGTTTGCATGTATATGCATGTATGTGTGTTTTTAAAGAAGTATTCTCATGTAATTATTAAGGATATATTCCCGACGTGCAACGTCTCGAAACAACTGCTTTATGCGGAAAATGGAAAAAAAGCGGAGGAGAAAAAATTTAATTTTTAATTGTTGCTGCTGTTATCTTTGTATTTGTTGTTATTGTTGTTGTTTTTAATATTGTTAGAAAAATCATGTCGGTTACGTTGACAGTGACTTAACATGAGCACTGATAGACAGTAATGCTAAAAAGTAGAGAAATCTAAAAATATAACCTTTTACAAGAGGCGACATGATAAACAACTGCCGTTCACCTATGAAAAAGAAATTGCGGCATTAGTTGTTGTAGCAAATCTCATTTAAATATGAACATTTGCAATTTTCAACTAAAACAGAACATTCACTTTGCTACTATTTTCTCATTCTTTGTAAACTCGTCTTCTTCTACTGAAATTTTGTACAAATGGTAAGCCATCAAAAAAAAAAAACAGTAACCAGAGCTGAATAAGAAAGTGAGCAGAATGTCGGGTGGTAATTTGTTTCTTTTATGTCCCACAATAGTTGAGCAGGATAGAGATAGATAGAAGACCAAAAATAAAAAATTGCTTATTTCGCATAAGTAAAAACCTTGGCAATCTGCGAGCTAAACTGTGCTATTACTTATCCAGCAAAACGTTAAGCAAAACTCTTAAAGTCTCTCTTTATCGATTCTCTTATTATACGCTATACCATTATCAATGGTAAAAGTCTACTAAGCGCATGGATTCAAACTTTTATTGCATCAATCGATTCTAAGTCATTTTCGGAACCGATTTAAACATGTATGTCCGTTTGTCCGTTTGCTTGTGTTTCATCTACAAATAGCAATTCTCGGGAATTGGATGACATAAATAATAAAATTTGATACAGCGGCATAGTTTGGCCCAAAAACGAGCGGTATTGAAAACGGATAGCATTGAATTATTCATGCGATCACTCGCCATATAACGACTGATTTTAGACAATTCGTTGTACGAAAAATCTTGCAATTTTCAAAGTAGATATCATTGAGTATTGATATTTTGACATTGATATTTTGACCAAATTGATGTGAAAAATCTAGATGGAGTGAAAAACACTTAAATACTTCGAAATCAGAATTCGTCGAGTAGGGCTTTATAAGACAACGAAGTCCAATTTTGAACATTTTTTGAACAAACTGGGTGAAGAATAATAAAATCTCTCACAATCTTTCATTAAATTTGTTATATTTTGTGACAAGAATAAGTAAGGAATTATAATAGGCAAAGTCGTGTAGGGTACTTATCAGTCAACACGCTCGACTACGAAGTTTTAATTTGATTGGATATTTAAACTCACTTGCAATTGTTTTTGTATTTGCTTTTATTTAGTTTCATATATGTTTCCATTCATTTTTGTTTTTTGTTTTTTCTTTTTTTTCAAAAGGGTGCTGAACGTAAAACACGAGATGAAGAGCGACGCGCTGCTAAACGTAAAATGACGGCCACCGGTCGTAAAAAATTAGATGAACTTTATCATCCAGTTACCGATCGTTCGGAGTTCTATTCTATGCAAGATTTATTAAAGCCGCCCGTTTTATTTTCACCAGCCGATGATTTGGAAAAGGTAAGAATAGCCATGAATTCAACAATCGTTTTAGCAAGCAACAACACTGAAACAACAACAACATATAATATCTCAACTTTAAATTCACCTACCAATACCAATACTACTTCTACTACTACTACTACTACCGACACTAATAATCCATATAATGATCACCACCACAACCACCACCAAAACCACCACCGCCACCACCATCACCAACCATCCTCTCAATCACCATTGTCATCACAACAACAACAACAACAACAACAACAACAACAACAACAACAACAACAATATGATAATGAACATTGTACAACAACAACGACAACAACAACAACTAATGCAACGTTTGGTCATAATTCACAGGGCTTCTATGGCCATGAGACTGATGGAGCGCCCGATCTGAAAGGCGCATCACCGTTTTTATTGCATGGACAAAAGGTAGCCACACCGACTTTGAAATTTCACAATCATTTTCCGCCTGATATGCAGACGTAAGTGTATTGTAAACATCCCAATTTAGTTTTTCTTTTACATAAACATCCACATAGTAGATAAAATATTGATATCTTTATTGCGGTCTCTTTTTTCCTTTTTTGCCCTTTCAATTATATATTTAGTGATAAAAAGGATCATATTTTGGATCAAAGCTTAGGTATGAATGAATTTGGGCCAGCATTGAAACGTGGCCGCATGACACCGCCCACCAGTGAACGTGTGATGCTGTATGTAAGGCAAGAGAACGAAGATGTCTATACCCCGCTACATGTTGTGCCACCTACCACTATTGGTCTATTAAATGCGGTAAGTTTTCATTTTGGGGGCGAAGAAGCATTCTGTTAAAAAAATTCTTTACTGTCCTGTCCTTACAAAACACATATCATTGCATTTTTTGGCTCTGTCGATATGGAAATTTTACAAAACACAAAAACTCATATCTTATTAGCAGGTTTTACTAAATTCAAAAGGAAATTAATATAAATATTAAAAAATAATAATAATAATAATTATACTATAACTACAATCACACCATTCACCCGCCTATCACTACAAGTCATTACTTGCTAAAATTTAACGGTTTTCACTTAATCGGAAAATAATAAACGAAAAAAAATGAAACGGACCAGTACTTGAGTTTATATATATTTTGCTGGATTTGATAAATAAAATAGAAACGTTGTAACAAACTTGGAGAAGGATACAATAAATAAAATTGATTAATTGTTTATTAATTCAATTAAGTCAATTTTCTAAGTTAATTTAATAAAAAGCCGCCGATATGTAGCAATAACATTGTTCATCCTATCAGTTTCTAATAAATTGAAGAAAAATAAATTTTTTCGCATGGCAAACCTGCCAATATTCCCACCGAAATCTTAGGTAACCCCCAGCACTCCCAAAAATAATTAAGTTGGCACCATTTTCTGAAATTTTCAGTATAGTATCATGGAAATATGTTTTAATGGTGCCGTTACGAATATAACGACATGTCAGCAATATTATCGACGGCGTTTTCGCGTCGTATTCGATATATAAGTAATATAAATTCTTCCCAGTACAAACAATCACAAAAGATGTCGTTACTAGTTTCAGTTTTCCAAAAATTCCTTTTATAATTTATTTTAAAATATGTCAGAAATATCTAAAACCTCTTAAATGGTAATAGTTTGAATGTTATGTAAGATATCAACTGTGATATCATGTAAAGATACACAAGATATCATTCATTCATGACCCATTTTAAAGAGTATTTAAGAAAATTAAGAGAAAAAACGTGTTAGCACAAAGAGCTATCGTTACTTGACTTACCCGATGCCGCAAATGATATCACATTTACAACAATAATAATACTATCAGCTTTTAAAAGCCTTTAAAGAAACAATTTGTCTCAGAACAACAACAAGGATAGTAAATCGCAATTATATGATACGATGTCCCATTTGTCATAAGCTTAAATGAATAGGACCTCATTCGCCATTGCCAAATCAGGGATCGCGGACTCAAATTCCAAAGACGGTAGGGCTTGAATTCCGTCGTACCTATAGTAAAAGCATAGTCAACAAAGGCTTAAGACTTAGCGGTTGAGCTTACAGTTATTCAGCTGCTGTCTACGCCTTTCACTTTCATTGCTTCTTCCTGACCGTCACCGTTCTCTGAGTGGTCGGCCATATTCGAAAAAACCAATTTGGTAATATCATGAATACTAACACTTTTAAAATTTCAAACGATACCTTAAGCGATAAGATTGCTCGTGTGATCGTTAGCGAAGCAAAGAGAAAATATCCAAATCCTCCAAAATATATATAAAATTGAAAAAAAGAGCAATTAAATACATGAATACGTTTCTATTTAATATTAATGGGTAATTTGTTTTTAATAAAAGGAAATGTATTTAACCAAAGTAAGATTTTTCTAAATAATTCGGCAAAACAAAAACGGCAATAAAACAAAACTATTGCACTTAACTTAAATATAATAAGAAAGACAACTACTTAAAAAAAACAAAACATTTTAAATAACTAAACGTTACTACTACCACATTAATTACTATTACTACCACAAGTACTACCACTAAAAAATTACTGCCTCTATACTGCTACTGACTGCTACTGGTTACAATTAATTTAATAATTAATTAAAGTTCTAAAGAACAGAACAAAAAAACATTGCTCTGCCCTAACGAGACCTCGGCAACAGGAGCAATCATATTTTACTTAACTGAAAAGGTAATGTCTGTGCCAGTGTGTTTTGCGTGAGTATGAGCGAGTATGTGTGTGAGCGTGTGTGTGTGTGTGTGTGTGTGTGTGTGTGTGTGTGTGTGTATGTAGCTTTAGTATAAATTACTTCATGTAAAGCCGCTCATAAATACACTTTACACCGTTTCTGTTTCCACAAACAAGAAAACGAAAAACGAAAACCGAAAACTTAAATCCGCCTCATGGTTGGTTGTTAGCGTTTAAAATGTTTTTAGTAAAACAAAAAAAGAAAATAGCGTAACCAAAGCAAAAAAAAAAAAATAAATTCATATTTTTTCCATGTGAAACCCCCCAACATTTATATCTCTGTTGTATAATTAATGTTACATCATTAGTTTTTGTTCTTCCAAACCATTAGTTCTTGTTTGTTTTGCTCATATTTGCATTCGTTCTCTCTCTAATCAATTTTTCATTTTCATTATACAACGTTTATGGTTCTGTGTTTGTATGTATGTTTGTGCTCAAGAGTATTTTCATGAGTGTATCTGTGTGCGCACACACAAATACATATATGCCTTTAAGGTGTTTGTTACAAACTCTTTAAATAGTTTTGTTGTGTGCATGTTTTTTGTTATTATTACCTTTTTTCCTTTGTTTTGTTACTAATGTTGTTTTTTGCATACATTGTATTCTGATTTTATTATAATCAAGATATCACAAACCAAATGTTCATTCGTTAAACACCACTATTTCGAATTCATGTTTCGTAATATTATTTTTTTTTCTTTTTTTTTTTTATTATATTTTTGCATATTTCATACATATTTTCATTTTACACTCGAACAAAATACACACGCACACACATAAATACACCTACGTACATACATATGTGTAGATGTATAAAAATGAAAATGAAAACAATAGAAAAAAATGTCTTTAAGGCAAAGAGTGCACAATAACGAGGATACTCCCAAAAGTATCCAATCTAATGAGGAAATCACCGCGAATGATGAGAAAAAGCACCTTTATGTCTCAACATAGTCCCCTCTTAGTTCAATGCACTTTTCCCAATAATAATTAATATCTTTAGACGCATCGAGCTCATAAAATTGTCCTTCAACCACATACTCCGCCTCTTCATTGTTGAAGAGCGAACGAAAACAATCCCCAAGCGGGCTAAAACTGCGAAATATGCTGCTCATTGAAGCAATTCGGTGTTCGTTTACTCTTTGACGAATCCTTGCAATTGAACGTCTTGAGCTTTACAGTCAACTCAACTCACTTCGTCTCCTATTCCATCGATTCTCCCCTTTCAATCCGCCATCTTAACTATTACCTCGTTTCAAGTGGGATGTAGGAGATCCATGTCCGATCCTTGATTACACATCGGAGCAAAAAATGTGTTTCGTTGCTGTAAAACGGCGATGATCTCTTAATTGCAACATCCTCATGACTTTTTCCTCTATTGTGATCAAGCGCGCTGTCCGCCTTCCGTACAGCATTCCCATGTCCGAATTTCCAGTCAGTGTGCGATATGTAGCACCCTTTAACAAACCTAATGTGCCTGCTAACTTGTTCAATTTTAAGCGCCACGATATTCTAATACCGTTTTGTAGTTTTTCCTCATCATTTCTGGCAATGTCACTTTATCTGCCCGATTGCAGCGATATTCGGCTTGACACCAGTTATGGCCTAATTAAAACTCTGCCAAGCAACAATTGATTATTAGAAAAAAAAAGAAATAGTTTCCGTCAAACACGGATCTAAGTCGCCTTTGATGTTCGTTGGATTGAGACCTTTCAAATAAGTCTTTTATCATAAACCAGATTCTTGCACCTTTATGAAATAACTGAGCATATTCACCCTTGATGTTTGTGAGACAAAAATTAAACAACACAATTCAAAATTAAAGCTTGTGCCTTATAATATAATATACACATTACAGACTATTTGCTCGAAGGGGACATCCACAGTTTCAAATTATTGAAAGATTTTGGCGAGTGCTGACGCCAACATTTGCGTCAATCACTTTTAAATTAAGGGCTAAGGAGTACAAAGTCATTTTACTGAGAGTTTTAACTCTTGTGAGTAAATCGCGACTGCTTGTGGATAACTCAGTATCATCTTCTAACATGGTATGACAGAATTCGACAGAAAATGTATGTGATTGGTGACATCCTTCTAGGTTTGTCTAGCTTTAAATGAAATTTCAACAGATCACATCACAAAAATTACCACAAAAGTGGACATTTTATGGCCTAATTTCGGGACTTTTATATTAAGCAACCAAAAGGTTGCGCCTTTGCCTTCCTCCCAGTTGTAATACCAAAAACATTTTGCGCAGTCCATAAAGTATACATATTTTTGACCAATTTGAAATTCTGAATGAATGCAACAATGCTCAAAGGGCCGTCAGTTCACCTGCCGACTGTCCGATAGTAAAAGCCACTGACTACAAAAATTTGCGGATCAATCAGCCCGCAAAGCTATGTTTACAATCAAAGACATGGAAGCGATTACAGCCTTCTTTTTTAAAAAATACTTTAATGAAAATTTTTCCAAAAAGTTGGAAAACATAATAAATTCTCTAAAAAATTTTTCAATTATATAAAGAAACATATACGTTTTTACCCACCTCACCTGATGTTTCTTATTCAAGAAAGCATGGTAATGGTCAGAAAAAAGGATGTAGTATTCGTGCAAGTTCAACTGGAAAGTGGCAACATTAGGAGGGGAGGGAGTAATACTACAGAAAGAGTATGCCAAACAAGGGTAGCGCGGTTAAACGCAACCACAATATGATAAATGCTCTAAACAAGATGTACTTTAGCTCGTTCAGCTTGGCCAGGGCGTGCACATCATCATTCACGTGGGAATTTTTTGTTACTTTAATCAATCGGACATTTTCGCAAGTAATTAAACTCGTTCAGGATTTTGAAATACTAAAAGTGTAACTAAATTTCTCCGGGTTTCACACGAGGGGTACTAAGGACAATTGTAGTGGACATATATGTGGAAAGTTGTGAAAAATACCTTTTTCAATAATCGACTTGTTGTGTTTTGTCCAAAAAAACTCCGCGTACAAGAACTTTCCTCTTTCTGTTGAATTAGGGGAGCAGTGCTACTTAATCATAGCGGGTAATGAATGATGGACGCCTTACGATATGGAAAGCTTCAATAATGTTGAAGGCAAATAGACGAACCGTTCACATCGATGATAAAGCTGAATATCCTTGGCAGCCCAGTTTGCTAGGGTCGATTGAGTGAAGCGCGTTATGGTTTTCTATTCAAACGAATGCAACAACAGCCCAATGTGATGGGTTCTCAACTTAATAAGGCTAGGTCTTATAAAGCACAACTCGCCGTTACGTAACGTTAGCAGCACTAACCTAGAATATGGCCTCCTCTCCACTATTGTAGGGAGACGGCTACAATCGATAAGCTACTGTCTATTCGAGCATGGCGTCTTATGACGAGAAGAAAAAATGGAAGCAATTCATATTCTGTCAGGGATGAACAATACTTTGAATAAATCATTTTTCATATTTCTCTTCAAATTTTCTTTGGAAAGCTAGTTACGCACCTATGTTAAAAACACCTATTTTATTCAGCATTTTCATTCGGTCATGGTCGACGACGAGCACTGTCGCGCTTTGCATCCAAACAAATTCGGAGTCATTCATTCCGCTTTCAAGACGTTGTATTTGAAAAAGGAGGATTTCTCAATTTCTTCATGAATTTGCAATGTTTTCAGATATTTTTATACAAAGAATTTTAATCACTTCAAAATTTTCAGTCTCTCCTATTTTAGAAGAGGAAGAAATCGGTCTTATTTAATCCTTTGCGTTTGCAGTATCAACTAATGTGTTGTATCTCATTGTAAGATAAAGTAGAAATCCGTTGCCTCAATATATTGATCGTGTATTGTATCGTACAAATCGCATAGGGCATCATAATTTTTCATGATTTGGCAGCACTCTGTTTGTAGCCGCACCAACTAAAAACTCTATTTACTTTTTTCTAATTATGAGCTAATCTTTAATCTGATTTAACAGACATTCGAATTTGACACAAAGGTTTATTTAAGGAAACGAAAGGCGGTAAGCCATTATAACAACCTAAGATGAGCGTTCTTGAATGACAATGCTTTTGGGATGGAAGGAAAGACGACAAAATAATATTCGAGCAAGTTATTAAAGAAAAATATGTTTTCGAAAAAGGTTAAAAAGGGGAAACACTCCAGTCATTTTCACAACGTATTTTCAATTTAAGATTTGTTGCGGTCCACATATTTTTCGGCGGAATTTTGAATAAAAAAAAAATAAATTACCGGCATTCGTTGCGATTCTGCTGTAATTGCAGAGCGTTTGAATGAAAAATTTTAATTTTTTGTCCAAAAAAGGCGCTCTTTTATTAATAACAAAACGCTTAAATTACGGTATGAAAAATACACTACACTTTCTTTCCTCGAAGATTTTTTGCCAACCACAGAAACCACCAAAGACAGAAACGCTAGTTTTAGATTTTACATACTCGAGACGGTAGAGCGAAGAGTACGAAAATTTGTAATCCCCTCACTAAATATCGAAACTTTCATCCCAAACCTTTGATTTCTTGACAAAAGCAGTGACACCCTTTGAATCACACTAGCCTCATATTTACCCAAAGGCAGCCTCGATGAAGCTACACTAGTAAAGCGTTTCTAAATAAAAATCATTTAGAAAGACTTTTAAATGTTTTCTTGACTTCCTAAAGACACCTGTGAGTTTATTAGAGGAATTGGAAATCAATAAGCGAAACTTCAGATTATTATTCAGCATGCCGTGTTTCAGCAAACCTGGGATGAAAAAACTTGAAAAAAAAAATTTTTTCAGTTGAGGATTTTTTCCTCAGAATATTCTGAAAGGTTCAAAGTGTCTCTTGTGCCAACAAAAAAAAAAAAAAAAAATTGTGAAAAACTACGTCTCCCCTTAGGAGAAGATTCATAACATACACCTGTAAAATAAAAGTGAGAACGAGGAAAATGATCAATTTTTTAAAAATTAATGAAGGGTCCCCTAATCCAACGATAATAATGGCCAGAAATCGGTGCTTCTAGACGAAGCTTTTGGTCGCAAAGCTCGTCTTCGTCAATACAATAAATAGATATCTCATACGGCCTCCGGGATACATATTTCTCTGACGCGTGTTACATACCCATCACGATTTTTACGTTGGTGACCTTGTATCAATAAACTAACAGATTTATTTGAAATTCTACGTGTGTCAATTAACTTACAACGAACAGTATAGTGGATATAGCAGATTACGTAGTTCTTCTTCCTGTGTCGCTGCTCCTAACTTAATAAATAAAACGTTTGACGGCGCCTTTAGCAAAAGTTATATGTTTGTAAAAAATTCTATCTACCTGTAACAACAGCATACTTCGGAGGTCACATTAATATGTGATCGGTTGAGCTACGATTTTTCGGGTCATGTTCTAGGTCATACAAATATACGATTTTTAAATTATCCTAATATGTGAATGGTAGAATTTGCGGAAGCAGTAGATTTCTCTTGGCAGTTGTGGATTAAACTTTTAGGCTAATCTCCGAATCTCACTTGACGACAATGGTAATATAAATATATGAGGCCATGTTTATTGTTGTAAAAAAACTTTTTAGGCTCTCAACTATCATTTCGTCAAAAGGACGAAGTGGACGGGAAATGATTCAATGGCTACCGTCACCACCAATCTGTTGATGGAAAATGACCTTCGGTTTATCTTTCTAGGCGTTGCGAACATTCGACTTCAATATTAGACCCGATTCTATGGCTACATGTATATAGGGTTTAAAAAATAAAAGCCTAAATAAAATCTGTCTCTCTCTCTCTCTCTCTCTCTCTCTGTATCTTTTTCTTATATCATAAAAGTATGAGTTTTTTGTTTTGTAAAGAAAAGCAAAATCAATTACCGATTTTTGTTCTTTTTTTTAAATCGTAGAACATTGAACACACTTTTACACCATAAAAAACAATTACTCTGAAAAACTCAAACCAAACCGCATCATAAGTATTTTTGTTTTCTCATTTTCTCAATTCCAGATTGAAAGTAAATACAAAATCTCCACAACGAGTATAAATAATGTATACAAAAAAAATAAAAAAGGGTAAGTCTTTCTATCTCTATCATACTATCGCTTTTTCTCTTTTCCGCTTTTTCGATAGCTCGCTCTCCTTCTATTTCTTTCTCTCCCTATCTCGCTCTCTGTTTAACTACTGACAAAAATAATCAACACCACTAACTGGGTTACAACACAGCTAACTCCCATAACAAACATTAAAAAACAACCAAAAAAAAAAAAAAACGAAAAAACGAAAAAAAACGCACACAGTGGGTTATAAGGGTAAGAAAAGTAGTTAGATGTATCTAGTAACGATTTTGTATTTATTTTAAACTAAAATGAATCGCTTATATATTTACTAAAAACAAAACGAAAACCTAAGGAAGGGCAAAGAAGTTATTACTGATGGCGGCTTCATTATCATTTCGAAACACACGATCATCATCAACTTTACACGATTTTCTCTCTGTTAAGAAATGTACATGAAAAAAATAATACTTGTTTTTTTTCAAATTGCTTAAGTTTGTAAGAAATTAAATTTAAAAAATCTTTTCTCTGTTTTTTACTTTTTTTTTGATTTTTTTTTCTATTTTCGTTTTTTCTTCTTTTCTGCTGTTGTTTATAGGATTAAAGCGAAAATGGATGATGACATGATTTCTTATTATTGCAACGAAGATATATTTGTGTTGGAAGTGCTACAAATCACGGACGAATTATATGATATCTTTTTACAGGAAGAAACTGAACACTGAAAGTTATTGGATAAAAAGTAACAGAAACAGAGAATACTCGGCTCTTTAAAAAAATAAAAAAGAAAAGAAAAAACAAAAACAAACCAGTTACAATAAATTAATTTATATATATTTTTAATGAAATTTAAATTTTTTTTTAATTATTTTATGTAAATAATACGGTGAAGTAGAGAAAAAGAGAGAAAATATGATCGAATAAAAGAGATTTTCTTTAAAAATTTTAAAACACAAAATACCATAAGTAAATGTACAATTATTATTTTACATTTTTTTTTTTTTTTTTTTTTTTTTGGTTGTTTTTTAATGTTTGTTATGGGAGTTAGCTGTGTTGTAACCCAGTTAGTGGTGTTGATTATTTTTGTCAGTAGTTAAACAGAGAGCGAGATAGGGAGAGAAAGAAATAGAAGGAGAGCGAGCTATCGAAAAAGCGGAAAAGAGAAAAAGCGATAGTATGATAGAGATAGAAAGACTTACCCTTTTTTATTTTTTTTGTATACATTATTTATACTCGTTGTGGAGATTTTGTATTTACTTTCAATCTGGAATTGAGAAAATGAGAAAACAAAAATACTTATGATGCGGTTTGGTTTGAGTTTTTCAGAGTAATTGTTTTTTATGGTGTAAAAGTGTGTTCAATGTTCTACGATTTAAAAAAAAGAACAAAAATCGGTAATTGATTTTGCTTTTCTTTACAAAACAAAAAACTCATACTTTTATGATATAAGAAAAAGATACAGAGAGAGAGAGAGAGAGAGAGAGAGACCGATTTTATTTAGGCTTTTATTTTTTAAACCCTATATACATGTAGCCATAGAATCGGGTCTAATATTGAAGTCGAATGTT